>JASAMY010001629.1:0-10530 GCA_030248085.1 Paralinhomoeus sp. GSCO2_6 | reverse complement strand
TAGAATACCTTCAATGTACTTGGTCCAGATTACATTCTGAGATGATTTTTGAAAAGTTTGAAAAAAACGTAACAATTTAAAAAAACGTGATTTAAAAAATCCAACTCTAGGCTCTTCACAGTATTGCAGCATGGTACGTAGGGTTTTGGGCGGCCTTCGGAGTCGAACGGTGATGACGTTGCGCAGATGTGAGTTGGCCAATGCGCTCTTCACCTACCTGCGTGCTGCGTGCCGATAGCGACTTTGGCCGCGACCCGAGAGTCCGTGAAGGACGCGCTCAGACGATTCACCCCCCGACGAAGGGAAAGGGCAGCGGCTCCTTGACTGTATTCGAGCATGACGAGACAGTAGTAGGGGGTCACGAGAGAAGGGCAGCCCCGCTAACGCCTTGACCAGGAACGAAGACAGGCCGCTCGTCACCATGTAGTGGTGGTCGGAGCCAAATCGCTCCTTCAGGAGGCGGTGCACTCGCTCCGCAGTCCGCTAAACGCCCGCGCCGCGCGTCTCCGAGTCCGACCTGTCACTCTTACTCTCTCCCCTCCCCCCCCTCTGAACAGGGCTTGAGTAGTAGTACATTACATACCGAAATTAGCCCCCCGGGGGCTAATTTTTTTGTTCGAGCTCTTGGAGGGTGTATAATTATGGGGGGGGGGGGCTAATTATAGGGGGGGGGGCTTATAAACTGGAAATGTTGATGAGTGGGAAGATGTGTGGGCAAAAAGGCGCGTGGAGGCGATTTTTAAGGGAAAAAAGGCGCTGTGCACACACGTTGGTACACTCTAACACACTCTCACACAGTCTCACATGCACATACGTGTACATACATACACATACGCGACCATACATACACCCAGACATGGAAACATGTGCGCTTTAGACGATGGTCCATTTAGGGAGGGGGTGTAATTATAGGGGGGGGGGCTTATTAAACTCAAAGTGGTCTTGGGAGGCTGTATTATTATGGGTGGGCTAATTATAGGGGGGGGGGCTAATTATAGGGTTTACGGTAGGTACTGAGTAAAGAGCGATTCGGTTGAGAGCGACTGGCTCAGTGGTAAGGCGTCGTGCTCGGCGCGCACGTGATCGTGGGTTCGACTCCCACCACGCTCACACAGATACACCAATCCCCTTGGCATTGGATGACCGCTTTCCACCCTCTACCCACCGAGGCGCTCTCATATTCGTAGAAGTCCTCTTCAACGAAGCGGCGCAGGTCCATGTCTTCGCAGAATAGCGGAGCGATGGGATGCTCTGAGAGAAGACAACCGTTGTCATGTTGTCATGAGCATCACATCATGTCTGATACCACTAGTGAGCCATAATTGTGCTTTCTGTTGAATTTGTTGAATGTTGAATGTTTCTGTGTTTGAGAATGCACTGCAAGGGTCCAAGCAGGGCACTATTGGAAGATTTACTGCACGCGGGATAGGTACACAAGGTAAGGAGAGGTTGAAATAGTAGTGCCCTGGGGGCACTATTGGAGGATCTACGGTATATGAACGAAGATTGATAAACACATTGGGGCGCAGGACTCACCAAGTCGGCATTCGTAGTCCTCCACCATGGGTGCAGACTTGAGCTCCCGCTCGACCTCGCTGGTCAGCTGGGCCATGCCACCTGTACGCAGATATCAGATCGTGTAGTACTCTCCACGTGTTTACCAAAGTGCAGGGCGGTTCACTGGCACAATGGCGCGTACTGAGAGGATAGGTCTCGGAGCATCGAAAGCTGGGCGCTGAGAGAACTTCTGAGGCTTGCGGAACGGTGCTGTTGTCCTTTGGCGCCCATGGGAGTGGGCGTCGGCTGGTCCGGGCCTGGGTTGCTGGAGAGGTTCATGGGTCGGATGATGGCGTTCTTAAGGTAGCGCAGGTCGCCCGACACGTGCAGGGGCTCCAGCTCGATGTTCGACTCTGCCACGCGGTTGAAGTAGAAGTTGAAGTTGGTGAAGGGCCGCAGATATTCCGGCAGCTCCTGGGCCGGCTCGGCCAGCGCCGCGGCCGCATGGATCTCGGACAGCAATTCAAAAAAGCGGTTGGGGCTTTCACCCACTCCCCGAGGGGAGGCACCTGGCCCAGCTGGTTGAGCGTTTCCGCTTTTACCAGTGTGCCCTATGGTGGCAACTAAAGTTTAATGGCGCAAGATTGTACACGTAAAATTGTTGAACGGAAAGACGTGTCTGGGTGTATTCATTGATTGATATTAGAAATTCTCATAGTACTTTTAATAGGTAAGTCGTGTTCTATTTTGTCGCGTGTCGCTTGACAACTGTAGGGCTGGCAAATTTTTTTATCTCTGTTAACTGAGGAAGATCCCTAATTGCGTCCGAATGAAAATCTTACCTGTTGGGAAAGGCTGCACAGAAACACAACCAGCAAAATCCTAAGAACTGTGTACCCACTAGCCACTACCCAGTACATTCAGATGGCAGACGCAGTTCAGCAAGAGGACGTCAATAATTCTGTCAGGATCCCAGAAAATTTGCAGTAAGCAAATGCATGCTAACATGCAAATGTGATACCTAGATGCTTTAGTGATATACGTACACTGACCTCTTGCACGGCAGTAATTCTTGGGCTGGGGCGCTTTTGGGCTTTTGCTCGGTAGGAGGGCACACCGCCGCTCCGTCGCCCTCCATTTGGATTCCCAACTCGCGTTGCCACGAGCACCGCTCTCAGAAACTGCAACGGGCGCGAGCTGGTTACCGAAACCGGATTACGATTGACTCTGCCGTTTAGGTACACTAGAGGCGCGCGCGGCCTTCGGCCGCCATGTATACATTAAGGCACGAAGCAATTGATTTCGCATATGACGTCGAAGTGATGATAATGCGCAAGGATATGCGTAGCTTTGTCTTTTGCATGTGCGGGCGGATGTTCCTTAGGACAGTTGTCAGCATTGAGGGACCCAAACTCCATGCTCCCCCTTTGTCCATGGGGGCGTGCACCTCGTTGACAGAAACTGGCCCAAATTCTGAGTACCTCTTTTTATCGTGAGGGCGTGCACCCCACTGACAGAAATTGGCCCAAATTCTGTGTTCCTCTGTTGATCGTGAAGGTGTGCACCCCATTGACAGAAACTGGCCCAAATTCTGTGCTCCTCTGTGCGTGCGTGCGTGCGTGCGTGCGTCCGTGCGTCCGTGCGTGCACGTGCGTGCATACGTGCACGTGCGTGCACTCCCGTGCGTGCGTACGCGCGTGCGTGCGTGCGTGCATGTACGTGCGTGCATGTACGTGCGTGCATGTACGTGCGTGCATGTACGTGCGTGCATGCGTGCGTGCGCGCACTCCCATGCGTGCGTGCGTGCACTCCCGTGCGTGCGTATGTGCGTGCGTGCACTCCCGTGCGTGCGTGTGTGCACTCCCATGCGTGTGTGCGTGCGTGCACTCCCGTGCGTGCGTGCGTGCGTGCGTGTGTGTGTGTGTGCGTGCGTGCGTGCGTGCGTTCGTGCACGCGCGTGGCTGCACGCGTCTGCGTGCGTGCGTGCGTGCGTGCTTGGCGTGCGTGCGTGCGTGCGTGCGTGGTTGGCGTGGGTGCGTGCATGCGTTCGTGCGTGCGTGCGTGCGTGCGTGCATGGGTGTGCACTCCTGTCATTGATTGCGATTGTGGACACGCGCACGCACGCACGCGCCCCACGCACGCACCACGGGGTGCGTGCGAGCACGTGTGTGCGTGCGTGCGCGCGTGCGTGCGTGCGCGTGTGTGCATGTGTGCCTGAGCCTAAGCCTATGGCAAAGCCTGAGCCACATCAAAGAATATTATTTCGGTGTGCACCTCTGCCATTGTCTCCTCCAAAGAGGGTCTGCCCCGCTCAATCGCGATAAATTTGCAAATTTGTAAAAAAAAATCGACCTTGCCCATGACCATCTCGGGGTCGCGAGGATTCGATCGAGCCATCGCGCGTGCACGTACTTCAAGCGGTTCACGAGTTTACTCGAAGCAAACATATATACCCGTGCGCGCGGCGCATTTGTAAGTAGACTAGAGGCGCGCGCGGCCTTCGGCCGCCATGTGTACATTAAGGAATAAAGCAACTGATTTAGCATATGATGGTCGACATGATCATGCTGTGCAAGCAAGTGCGTGATGGGCGTTCACACCATTGACAGTCGGTGGCACCAAATTCACTGCTGCTCTGTTGATCGTGATGGGCGTGCACCCCGTTGACAGTTGGTGGCGCCAAATTCACTGCTGCTCTGTTGATCGTGATGGGCATTCACCCTGTTGACAGTTGGTGGCGCCAAATTCACTGCTCCTCTGTTGATCATGATGGGCGTTCACCCCATTGACAGTTGGTGGTGCCAAATTCACTGCTGCTGTGTTGATCATGATGGGCATTCATCCCGTTGACAGAAATTGGCCCAAATTCTGTGCTCCTCTGTGCGAGCATGTGTGCATGCGTGCGTGCGTGCGTGCGTGCGTGCGTGCGTGCACGTGCGTGCGTGCGTGCACGTGCGTGCGTGCGTGTACGTGCGTGCGTGCGTGTACGTGCGTGCGTGCGTGCGTGTACGTGCGTCGTGTGTGCGTGCGTGCGTGCATGTACGTATGTGCGTGCGTGCATGTTGACAGTTGACAGTTGGTAGTGCCAAATTCACTGCTGCTCTGTTGATCATGATGGGCGTTCACCCCGTTGACAGTTGCTGGCGCCAAATTTACTGCTGCTCTGTTAATCGCGATGGGCATTCACCCCGTTGACAGAAATTGGCCCAAATTATGTGCTCCTCTGTGCGAGCGTGCGTGCGTGCGTGCGTGCGAGCGTGTGTGCATCCGTACGTGCACGTGCGTACGTGCGTCGCGCATGCATGCGTGCGTGTACGTATGTTTCGACATAAGCCTGTGCGTGGGTGCATGCATGTATATATATATATATCCATATATCCATATATATATATATATATATATATATATATATATATATATATATATATATATATATATATATATATATTTTTTTCCTTTTCCCCTTTCTCCATCTATATATAAAAATATATTTCTATTCCAATTTTTTCTTTCCAATATGCAAGATATATTGTTCCACATTTACAGTATTTTTTTTCAAAAAGCAGTTGGGGCTTTCACCCACTCCCCAAAGGGAGGCACTTGGCCCAGCTAGTGGCATAATTTGCATAATTGCATACGCATAATTATGCGGGAGCATGTGCAAATGACTCGTGACGTCGAGGCGAGTCTTTTGATATGCTTGGTTTTTTGTGTTGTGATCGGAAAGGCAGCAGCGCAGAGGCGAGGCCTCACCTGACTCAGAGAGAGAGGGCTCCTGACTGACCACAAGAGTCCTCCATAGAAGCTAACAGAAGCGGAACAAAGAGAACGAGAATCAAAGATTGAATGTAGGTATACAAGTACTGTACTCAAATTGAATTGATGGTGCATACACTACTTAAGGCAAGCCACATATTAAAAATTTAAGATGGGCAGGGTAGCGAAATTATTTACAGAATCTTTGCTGGCCCTTCCATCCATACATGCCTAAAACTAAGAATGCATCTCAGAGAGATGAAAGAGTTTGTGAGGGGGATTGATAGTGTAGTGTTGTGGCTGTGGGAGGCTCGCACAACAAACGCCGAATATGGACGTGTGCTGCGCTGTTCATTATACACGTTTGTCCAAACTGAAGTGACATCTGATGAAGTGGCTACTTTTAATACCGTTTTTTCAAACTGGCCTAAAGAGCGTCACATATTCCTTTTTTTGCAGCCACCTGCAAAATTTCCTTAATACATGTTTTCTAAAAGAAAGATTAATCAAAAACACACATACAAACCCACAGCAGCAACCAGAACGACGCATGCTCAGTGTTGCACCATAAAACTATGAAAAGCGTGTACCACTGTACACATTTGCGTGCGTGGTGTGTGCGTGCGTGCGTGCGTGCGTGCGTGCGTGCGTGCGTGCGTGCGTGCGTGCGTGCGTGCGTGCGTGCGTAGTGCGTGCGGCGCGCGCGTGCGTGCGGCGGGTGGCAGAGGTCATTTCATGTATCAGGGGCTGAGCGAGCATTCTCCATAAATATTTTTCCCAGCTCAAAAAATTACCAAAATTCTGGTAAAAGAACCTAAAAAGAGACAAAAAATGTGGAAGGACTGGAGACACTGCAGTAAAGCAACGCTGATGGGTTTCCCAAGGGGACACGTGCAAAGGCACAGCAGGCGTTACTGGGATCGAACCAGCGACCTCTTATTTAGGGAACATGGTAAAAAGAAGAATGTGCCCAGTAAACCATAGCTGGCATGTAGCAAGAGTCCCTCCGGGATTCATTTTTTGATGTGGAGCATAGATGCCTGCGAGGTTTCCGTCCAATTGATGCAGCGCGAGTGGGCGACGAACCAAGAAGCTTGTTATGTAAAGTGGGTCCTGCCATCTCCAAAAACTTCTCGGTAATGCACAAGCGTATGGAAGCGTGTTATGACTTAATCATTCCCCCTTTGAATGCGCTTCTTTTGAGCTATCACGCGCCAGAATTCGTTCAGAAATGAAAAATAATGCACGATCATATTCCAAATTTTGCCCAAAATGGGGTGCGCCAAGAGGGTCGAGCTGCGAAACATAGAAATCGAGCGCTCCCATTGTCGAAAGTGACCTATTCCAGTCCAAACGAGTAACTTTCATCATACAGCACAGCTCTGCGACGAACGGTTGAAGCGTCTATAGCTAACAAACTTTTGGAACAAAACACCTAAAAAATGGCCTTTCAAGAGCGCTGACAGAGACACGGGCATCGAGCGCTCCCATTGTCGAAAGAACCTATTCCAATCCGTACATAACTTTTGCCATTACAGCACAGCGTGTCACGAACGTTGAAGCGCCTATAGGTCACAAACTTTTTTTGTCATTTGCCAAATTTTGTACCCAATATCTCATTATGTGGTTAGAATTTCAAATGTCATGCAAGCGCCCCAGACATTCTTTGTAAAGCTGTTCACGAAAATCAAAAAACATTTGGGGTTACTCGCTTTTTTTCGACTTTTACTCTTGTCGGTTTTGGCCAAAATAAAACGACTTTTCGAAAAATGACCAAATCGCCATAACTATAGATCCGAAGCACCTAATAAATTTACTTAGGGGCACAAAATTGCCATCATATACACGTGCTCACCCAATTTCGTCCCAATCAACATACTTCCAGACGCGACCCTAAAAGTGGGCAGAACATGAAAAAAAAACACCACTTTTTTGGCACTTTTTTACAATTTCTAACCTTCGAGTACCAAAACGCGGGACGCTCATCGATTCCGTCTAGAAGGCGGTTCTTTTGAGCTACATTCCCACAACCTTCAGGCAATCAAGAGTTATAAGCGACTGAAAATTCAACAAACCGCATTGAGGAAGTGCTCACATATTAGGGTTGTACGCTGCCGCGTACACCCTGATTCATCCATGTGCAATTCGTTTGGTAGTGTTAATCTGTGCTGCAAACTTTGAAAATGCGCCATAACTACAGTATGAATTTGCATATCAAAAATCGACCTTGCCCATGACCATCTCGGGGTCGCGAGGATTCGATCGAGCCATCGCGCGTCCACGTACGTCAAGCGGTTCGCGAGTTTACTCGAAACATACACACATACACGTGCACGCGGCGCATTTGTAAATAGATGCTTGCGCGTGCATCGCACATGTTGTACCTCTGCGCCGTCTTTTGATGGCTTGTTGCCGAAGAGCATGACGCAGATGGTGGGGTCGGTGATGAGGCCTTCGACGGCCAGCTCAAACTCGACGTGCTCTTGGAACTTGGTGTAGGAGAAGTGGAAGTGCTCGTTGGTGAGCACGCGCAGGGATCCCACGAACTCCTGCGGGGTGTCCGAGAACTGGTGAACCGTCATCGCCAGTCTGCGCAGACTCTTCACCGGGCAGATGAACGCCATAAAGCCCTCGGAAACAATTAGTTAAATATTAGTCAGTTTACAAGTTTACAAGTTATTTGGTTTGCAAAAGCCAGGCAAGGTCAATTGAGAAACCTTTTGTATGCCACTGGCAATTCACACAGCAATCCACACACTATGTATTTCACACAGCAATTCTAGGTTGCGTCCACTCGCCAGTTTTGGTACACCTGTGCCCATGTGCACATGCTAGTAGCTACTAGGGATGAGCACGGGCCTGCACATCTCGGCCCGTAGTCGATAGCGGCTAGAGATGCCCTTGAGCGGCTGCGCCCTCCACTCACCATTGGTCTTGAGCTGCGGCACTTTGCAGTGTGACGGCGGAGTGTAGGCCTTGTAGGAGTAGGTGGTGAAGGCGTCGTCCGTGTTGGTGCCGACGCGGCGTTATCCGGGTGCGGTCGACGCCGACACGTTGCTCTGAGACACCGGCACGCTGATGGCGACTAAATTGTGACCAGCTAATGGCCATTTGTTTGTACTGCAGTCTGCATTCTACACGTCTAGACTCGCAAGGATCATTGTAACCTCATGGCTCAACAACACTAAAGGGCCGCGTAAGAAGCTGTAACCGTCGGCATTCAAAAGAAGCTAAGAACAACAAGGAAAACGCTATAATCAAATTCTTTGAGGTAGCACGCAATAGGCTGCTTTGGTTAATGGACTATTTTTCTATAAATGCGAGTAGCACAAGAAAAGTGAAGTTTAGTGCCACTTGCCATTCATCCAGTTGCCCGGCTGGTCGTCGGTTTCGACGCACTGGCTCAAATCTACACGAAATGCGTCATAGCTATGTACATACGTTACCACGCACGCACGCACGTACGCACGCCACACGAAACCTGGACACGGCAAGACGTCGACGACCGTACCCCATGCAAAATACTCCAAACAGGCGTCTCTCCGTCTCTCCTATGTACGTACATACCCGCTTTAGCTTGCCAAGCGGCTACCGCGATGAGCAGAGATTTCAGCAGCATCTTCTCTGTTCAGCTTCTCTCTTCTTCTCTGAATTCTCCAAGTGAGCACAGTGGATAGGCAGCGGAGGTCTGTCTACAACTTAAGAAGAAGCTTTAGTCCTCCACTTTTGTAGCAAACGCGATAAGAGCTGGCTGCTCCCACTTCCAAAGGAGCGGTCGGGTTCCGGCGCGCGCGCAGCAGCAGCGCGTTCAATGGACACGAGTGACTAATGGGCGCTCCTGAACGTCTGGAGTACATAGCGTCCAAGCCCGACTAACGCCCACGCAGTTGCAGCCACGACGCCCAATTGTGCGCGCCCGAGTTCTTTTGCAAGCACTGTCGCAAAGTTTCGATTTTCATTTTTGAAGCGTTTAGATTGGGACGTGCCTGCGACGGAATAGGACAACTCGCCGACGCCAACTCGCCGACGCCAACTCGCCGACGGATAACTCGCCGACGGGGACAACTCGCCGCTGCCATCTCGCCGCCGGGACAACTCGCCGCCGCCTGTCAGATTGCATCTCTGACAGTGCCAATGCATAGGCTTACCCGCATTCAAGCAGCAGTGAGGGGGGCGAGGGGGGGGGGGGGTTGACTTGCTGTACGATGGGCGGACAGACGCCCAGAAAGACGCGACGGACGCGGGGCTTTTCTTCTCCACGACAGCGGAGCGGCTGCCCGAGACCGACGATGTTGGGAACTTTGAACATTTGCTCCGGTCTTCATCGGTCTTCATTGAACTCGTGTTGAACGCGCGCGCTACCGTAGTCACGCTTTACTATAGCCGTCACCCTCAAAGAATTTGTCGGTATTCGCATAAGGGTAAAGCGACTAGGAAATTAGCCGAAATTGAAAACAAGGAAGAGTTTACGATGCGTCGTATTCAACAGGTGGAGGCGGCGCCGTCTCCGTGGAGAATTGACGACAGCTCTTATACCAAAAATCCCAAACAAAAACGGCGGCGGCATACGGCTGCACGTCTCTAAAGACACGGCGGCGGGAAAATCTGCGCCGCCATTGCATACGTCAAGGTGGACGGGCACGACGGCATTGTCCTACATTTTCTGTAAGCGTCGGCAAAAGCGGCAGCGTCAGCGAAAGCGTCGGCAGCAGCGGCAACGGTGTCGACGGCGGCGCTGACGACAGCTCCTGTAGCGGCGTCCGCGCCCCTGGCGGCGGCCAGAAGCGCTGGCGGCGGTCTGCGTCTGCCGCACAATGTCTGTCTGTTTGTCTGGTGGTAGTGCGTTCCCGTCGTCTACTGCGTGTGCTTTTTTGTTTCTGACGGAAGTCGCATAAAAATGAAACAGGTCGAAAACAAGGGCCACAGTACGCTCTTTAATACGCTGACAGGCGCGCATTTAACCGAAGATCATTGAAAGACCGGAGGCAACGCGTCGTCAATTTGGCATGGGTCAAAAAGTCCGAGACCGAGACCGAGACCGATGCGAAGACCGAGACCGAGACCGAGACCGAGACCGATGGAAGACCGTTAATTGTGAATCAGCCTTAAGACATAAAAACAAACCCTTTGGACCTTGGAGTTCAAAGTTGTTGCCAGGGACTGCATAGGCACGTCAAGTATCCCAGTTGGTGGGGCTCTAGCGAGCGGTGGTCCAAAAAGGTGGGTAGAGAACATGAAAAAAATTACCACTTTAGAACATTTTCTGGAGTTTTCCAT
>JASAMY010002749.1:0-10538 GCA_030248085.1 Paralinhomoeus sp. GSCO2_6 | reverse complement strand
TTCTGGCATTGAAAGACCGAGGCCGGAAAACTGATAATTACCGTAAATCCTCCAATACAGCCCCCCCTCCAATAGTGCCCCCGGGTACGGCAAGGTTGAAATAATAGAGCCCCCCCCCCTCCAATAGTGCCCCCGGGGGTAAGGGGTATGTTGTGCCATGTGCCTTTTATGGGCAAAAATATAGTGGTAGGTACATTTATCAGGGTGTACGCGGCAGCGTACAACCCTAATATGTGACGACTTCTGCAATGCGGTTTTTTGAATTTTCAGTCGCTCATAACTCTTGATTGCCTGAACGGATTGTGGCGAATGATAGCTCAAAAGAACCGCCTTCTAGACCGGAATCGAATAAGCCGTCCCGCGTTTCGGTACTCGAGCGCATTAACACGAAACTTCCGAAAATGTTCCGAAAAAGTGGTGTTTTTTTTTCCTGTTCTGCACACACTTTTTGGGGCGCCGCTCTGGAACGCCTCAGTCGATTGGGACAAAACTTGGCGTGAGCACGCGGTATATGATGGCAACTTTGTGACCGCAAGAAAAATTTATCTAGGTGCTACGGATCTAGAGTTAAGGCCGATTTAGTAATTTTTTGGAACATAGTCGTTTTTTTTTGGCCAAAATGCGACAAGAGTAAAAGTCGAAAAAAAGCCGAGTAAACCCCCAAATGTTATTTGATTTCCGTAAACAGCTTTACAAAGAAAGTCTAAGACGCTTGCATGACATTTGAAATTCTCACCACATAATGAGATATAGGCAACCAAAATTTCGCAAATTTCGACCAAAAAAACTTTGTCAGCTATAGGCGCTTCAACCGTTTGTGGCAGAGCTGTGCTGCAATGACGAAAGTTAATCGTCCGGACCTGGAATAGGTTACTTTCGACAAATGGCAGCGCTCCGATGCCCATGTCTCGGTCGGCCCCCTTTGAAAGGCCTTTTTTTGGGTGTTTTGTCCCAAAAGTTTGTCAGCTATAGGCGCTTCAACCGTTTGTCACAGAGCTGTGCTGTAATGATGACAGTTCCTCGTCTAGACCTGGAATAGGTCACTTTTGACAAATGAGATCTCTCCGACTTCCATGTTTCGCAGCTAGACTCTCTTGGCACACCCCCATTTTGGGCGACATTCGAAACTTTGAGCGTGCATTACTTTTGCTTTCCTGGACGAATTCTGCCACGTGATGGCTCAAAAGAACCGCATTCAAAGGGTGATTCGATTGAGTCGCAACACGTTTCCATACTCTTGCGCATTACCGAGAAAATTGTGTGGATGTAACAAAAAATTGGGTCCTTCCAACCTTTTGGCCTGTCGCTCGCTCACACCTGTATCAATCGAAACAAAACTTCGCACGCATCTATGACCCACATAAAAACCCTCTGAAGAATTCAGTCTAGGTGCAATACATCGTGAGGTTACAGTTTACGTTGCAATATTTTTTGGCGCGTTTTGTAAAGTCATCAGACTACTGATCGCGAGGTCGCTGGTTCGACTCCCAGTGACGCCTGTGACGCTTTTGCAGGTGTCATCTTGGGAAACCCATCAACGGTTCTTTGCTGCAGTGTCTCCAGTCCATCCCACATTCTCTGTCTCTTTTCTAGGTTCTTCTACCAAAATTTTGGCAAATTTTTGATATTTATGGACGGATGCTCGTTACAGCCCTTGATGCACGAAAATGACACAGCTGCACACCCGCACGCACGCACGCACGCACGCACGCACGCACGCACGCACGCACGCACGCACGCACGCACGCACGCACGCACGCACGCACGCGCGCACGCACGCACGCACGCACGCACGCACGCACGCACGCACGCACGCACGCACGCACAATGTGTACAGTGGTACACGTTTTTCATAAGCTTTATGGTGCAACACTGAGCATGCGTCCGTGCTGGTCTGCTGCTGTGGATTTGTATGTGTGTGCATGCGTGAGTTTTCGATTAATCTTTCTTTTACGAAAAAACACTGTATTAAGGAAAATTTTGCAGGTGGCTGCAAAAAAAGAGAATATGTGACGGACGCTCCTTTAGGTCCAGTTTGAAAAAACGTGGTATTAAAAGTAGCCACTTCATCAGATGATCAACTTCAGTTTGGACAAACCGTGTATAATCGAACCAAACGCAGCAACACGTCACATATTCGGCGTTTGTTGTGTGAGCCATCGCACGCACACAACCACAACACCACCACCATCAATCCAACCTCACAACTCGTTCATCTCTCTGACGATGTGCTGCCATTCATAGGCATTGCATGGATGGATAGGGCACACAGCCAAAGATACTGCATAGGTAGATAACTTCACTGCCCTGTCCGTTCCAAAATTTAATATGTGGCTTGCTCTTACAGTAAGTGATATGTAGCATCATTTCACAATCTTAAGTACCAGTACATGCCGTACATTCAACTTCGATTCTCGCTCATCTTTGTTCCGCTTCTGTTAGCCTGTAGCTATGGACGGGACTGCCATCTGTGGGCGGCAAGGACAAGGCCCACTCTCGTCTCTGAGTCCAAGGAATAAAAGGCCTCGGTGCAGCCTGGACTGCCTTTCCAGTGATCCAAGCGAGCGGGTGAAGCGAGCACAACAAACGCCGAATATGTGACGTGTTGCTGCGTTTGGTTCGATTATACACGGTTTGTCCAAACTGAAGTTGATCATCTGATGAAGTGGCTACTTTTAATACCACGTTTTTTCAAACTGGACCTAAAGGAGCGTCCGTCACATATTCTCTTTTTTTGCAGCCACCTGCAAAATTTTCCTTAATATCGTGTATACATACTACTACTAACCAATAATAGTACGTTTCAGCAACTATTAGCGGTAAATCAACCATTAAATGTCGCAAAAGTGATCAAAATCATCGAAAAATCGGCAATTTTGACAGCGAAACTAGCATTACCATTCAAAATTTTTAGGTTGCAATAACAGAAGCCCCCCTCCAATAGTGCCCCCCCTCCAATAGTGCCCCCGGGGAAGGAGAGGTTGAAAAAATAGTGCCCCGGGGGCACGATTGGAGGATTTACGGTAGGTATGAATCGGCCTTCATTCATGAATGGACGCCAGTAGCGTAGCCAAGGGAGGGGGTTGGGGGGGGGGGTTAAACCCCAACCCGAGATTGTGTGAAGCCCAAAAAATGCAATAGGGTCCAAAAATTGCAAAAATTCCCGGGCGAAAGAAGAGAGAGAGAAAGCATTTTAGCTCGAAATGTGAGGTTAAAAATGTGAGGTTAAAAATGCTTGAAAGTAGCTCAAAATTGGTTGAAATGGCTCAAAAGTGGCCCAAGATAGGTTAACATTTCTCGAAAATAGCCCAAAATTGGTTCAAAATGCTCAAAAGTAGCCCAAAATCTCAAAATTTTCGTCTGCGGCGCAACAGGGGGGATCCTGTTAAAAAGTTGGAAATCTGTACCCCCCTCCCGAGACCAATTCCTGGCTACGCCACTGATGGACGCCGCGCTTTTTGGTCGACTAGAGGCGCTCGCGGCCTTCGGCCGCCATGTATACATTAAGGCACGAAGCAATTGATTTTGCATATGACGTCGAAGTGATGATGATAATGCGCAAGGATATGCGTGGCTTGTCTTTTACTTGTGTGGGCGAATGTTCCTTAGGACAGTTGTCAGCATTCAGGGACCCAAACTCCATGCTCCCCTTTTGTCCATGGGGGCGTGCACCCCGTTGACAGAAACTGGCCCAAATTCTGAGTTCCTCTTTTTATCGTGAGGGCGTGCACCCCGTTGACAGAAACTGGCCCATATTGTGAGTTCCTCTTTTTATCGTGAGGGCGTGCACCCCGTTGACAGAAATTGGCCCAAATTCTGTGTTCCTCTGTTGATCGTGAAGGCGTGCACCCAGTTGACAGAAACCGGCCCAAATTCTGTGCTCCTTTGTGCGTGCGTGCGTGCGTGTGTGGCTGCGTGCGTGCGTGCGCGTGTGTGTGTGTATGTGCGTGCGTGCGTGCTGGCGTGCGTGAGTGCGAAAGTGCGTGCATGTGTGCACTCCCATGCGTGCGCGCAATTCCGTGCGTGCGTGCACGTGCGTGCACTCCCGTGCGTGCGTGCATGCACATGCGTGCACTCCCGTGCGTGCGTGCGTGCACGTGCGTGCATACGTGCACGTGCGTGCACTCCCGTGCGTGTGTACGCGCGTGCGTGCATGCGCGCGCGCACTTGGGTGCGTGCGTGCGTGCGTGCACTCCCGTGCGTGCGTGCGTGCGTGCGTGCTTGCCGTGAGTGCGTGCGTGCTTGGCGTGCGTGCGTGCGTTCATGCATGCGTGCGTTCCTGCATGCGTACATGCGTGCATGAGTGCATGCGTGTGCGTGCGTTCGCACCTCACGTCCATCTTTGCATTGTAATGTCAGTTTCAATTTTTCCAAATACACTAACCAATACTTTACTATAATTACTGTCATTTGATATGCAATTCATCAATGCACAGTTCATTTTCCATTTTCCAATTAGGCAAGATACAATGTACCACACTTACAGTATGCACTTGCATAATAATGTAGGAGCACATGCAAATGACTCGTGACGTCTAGCCAAGTCATTTGATATGCAATTCATCAATGCACAGTTCATTTTCCATTTTCCAGTTAGGCAAGATACAATGTACCACACTTACAGTATGCACTTGCATAATTATGTAGGAGCACATGCAAATGACTCGTGATGTCTAGCCAAGTCATTTGATATGCAATTCATCAATGCACAGTTCATTTACCATTTTCCAATTAGGCAAGATACAATGTACCACACTTACAGTAACCATTTGCATAATTATGAAAAAGCACATGCAAATGACTCATGATGTCTAGCCAAGTCATTTGATATGCAATTCATCAATACACAGTTCCTTTTCCATTTTCCAATTAGGCAAGATACAATGTACCACACTTACAGTAACCATTTGCATAATTATGCAAAAGCACATGCAAATGACTCATGCTGTCTAGCCAAGTCATTTGATATGCAATTCATCAATGCACAGTTCATTTACCATTTTCCAATTAGGCAAGATACAATGTACCACACTTACAGTAACGATTTGCATAATTATGCAAAAGCACATGCAAATGACTCATGATGTCTAGCCAAGTCATTTGATGTGCAATCCATCAATGCACAGTTCATTTTCCATTTTCCGATTTGGCAAGATACAATGTACCACACTTACAGTATGCATTTGCATAATTATGCGGGACCATATGCAAATGACTTGTGACGTCAAGGCGAGTCATTAGATATGCAATTCATCCATGTGCAATTTGTTTGGTAGTGTTAATCTGTGAGAGAACATTTGAAAATGCGCCATAACTACGGTATGAATTTGCATATCAAAAATCGACCTTGCCCATGACCATCTCTGGGTCGCGAGCATTTGATCGAGCCATCGCGCGTGCACGTAAGCCAAGCGGTTCGCGAGTTTACTTGTTGCCCACACACATATATATATATATATATATATATATATATATTAAGGAAAATTTTGCAGGTGGCTGCAAAAAAAGGAGAATATGTGACGCTCCTTTAGGCCCAGTTTGAAAAAACGCGGTATTAAAAGTAGCCACTTCATCAGATGATCAACTTCAGTTTGGACAAACCGTGTATAATCGAACCAAGCGCAGCAACACGTCACATATTCGGCGTTTGTTGTGCTCGCTTGGATCACTGGAAAGGCAGTCCAGGCTGCATGAGGACCGAGTCCTTTCATTCCTTGGACTCAGAGACGAGAGCGGGCCTTGTCCTTGACTGGACGTCTACAGATGGCAGTTCCGTCCGTCCATAGGCACAGGCTAACAGAAGCGGAACAAAGATGAACGAGAGTCGAAGATTAAATGTAGGGTATGCAATGTATTGGTACTCAAGATCGTGAATTGATGGTGCATATCACTTACTGTAAGGGCAAGCCACATATTAAAAATTTAAGATGGGCAGGGTAGCGAAATTATTTATGCAGAATCTTTGGCTGTGTGCCCTGTCCATCCAAACGATGCCTAATGAATGATGCGCATCGTCAGAGAGATGAAAGAGTTTGTGAGGGTGGATTGATAGTGGTAGTGTTGTGGCTGTGTGCGATGGCTCGCACAACAAACGCCGAATATGTGACGTGTTGCTGCGCTTGGTTCGATTATACACGGTTTGTCCAAACTGAAGTTGATCATCTGATGAAGTGGCTACTTTTAATACCGCGTTTTTTCAAACTGGGCCTAAAGGAGCGTCACATATTCTCCTTTTTTTGCAGCCACCTGCAAAATTTTCCTTAATACAGTGTTTTTTCGTAAAAGAAAGATTAATCAAAAACTCACAGATACACACATACACACGCACACACATATAAACCCACAGCAGCAGACCAGAACGGACGCATGCTCAGTGTTGCACCATAAAGCTTATGAAAAGCGTGTACCACTGTACATATTGTGCGTGCGTGCGTGTGTGCGTGCGTGCGTGCGTGCGTGCGTGCGTACGTGCGTGCGTGCGTGCGCGCGTGCGTGCGTGCGGGTGTGCAGATGTGTCATTTTCATATATCAGGGGCTGTAGCGAGCATTCGTCCATAAATATTTTTCCTAGCTCAAAAAATTACCAAAATTCTGGTAAAAGAACCTAGAAATGAGACAAAAAATGTGGAATGAACTGGAGACACTGCAGTAAAGCAACGCTGATGGGTTTTCCAAGGGGACACGTGCAAAGGCACAGGCAGGCGTTACTGGGATTCGAACCAGCGACCTCTTGATTTAGGGAACATGGTAAAAAGAAGAATGTGCCCAGTAAACCAAAGCTGGCATGTAGCAAGAGTCCCTCCGGCGATTTCATTTTTTGATGTGGAGCATAGATGCCTGCGAGGTTTCCGTCCAATTGATGCAGGCGCGAGTGAGCGACGAACCAAGAAGCTTGTTATGTAAAGTGGGTTCCTGCAATCTCCAAAAACTTCTCGGTAATGCACAAGCGTATGGAAGCGTGTTATGACTTAATCGATTCCCCCTTTGAATGCGCTTCTTTTGAGCTATCACGCACCAGAATTCGTTCAGGAAATGAAAAATAATGCACGATCATAGTTCCAAATTTTGCCCAAAATGGGGGTGCGCCAAGAGGGTCGAGCTGCCAAACATGGAAATCGGAGCGCTCCCATTCTCGAAAGTGGCCTATTCCAGGTCCAGACGAGTAACTTTCATCATTACAGCACAGCTCTGCGACGAACGGTTGAAGCGTCTATAGCTAACAAACTTTTGGAACAAAACACCTAAAAAATGGCCTTTCGAAGAGGGCTGACAGCGACACGGGCATCGGAGCGCTCCCATTTGTCGAAAGTAACCTATTCCAAGTCCGGACGATTAACTTTTGTCATTACAGCACAGCGGTATCACGAACGGTTGAAGCGCCTATAGGTCACAAACTTTTTTTGGTCGGATTTGCCGAAATTTTGGTTGCCAATATCTCATTATTTGGTGAGAATTTCAAATGTCATGCAAGCGCCCCAGACATTCTTTGTAAAGCTGTTCACGAAAATCAAAAAACATTTGGGGGTTTACTCGGCTTTTTTTCGACTTTTACTCTTGTCGGGTTTTGGCCAAAATAAAACGACTATGTTTTGAAAAATGACCAAATCGGCCATAACTATAGATCCGAAGCACCTAGATAAACTTTACTTAGGGGCACAAAATTGCGATCATATACCACGTGTTCACGCCAAGTTTCGTCAACATCGACAGCAGTGTTCCAGAGCGGCGACCCAAAAAGTGTGTGCAGAACAGGAAAAAAAAAACACCACTTTTTCGGAACATTTTCGGACATTTCGTCTTAATGCGCTCGAGTACCGAAACGCGGGATGGCTTATTCGATTCCGGTCTAGAAGGCGGTTCTTTTGAGCTATCATTCGTCACAATCGGTTCAGGCAATCAAGAGTTATAAGCGACTGAAAATTCAAAGAACCGCATTGAAGAAGTTGTCACATATTAGGGTTGTACGCTGCCGCGTACACCCTGATTAAGGAAAATTTTGCAGGTGGCTGCAAAAAAAGAGAATATGTGACGGACGCTCCTTTAGGTCCAGTTTGAAAAAACGTGGTATTAAAAGTAGCCACTTCATCAGATGATCAACTTCAGTTTGGACAAACCGTGTATAATCGAACCAAACGCAGCAACACGTCACATATTCGGCGTTTGTTGTGCTCGCTTCACCCGCTCGCTTGGATCACTGGAAAGGCAGTCCAGGCTGCACCGAGGCCTTTTATTCCTTGGACTCAGAGACGAGAGTGGGCCTTGTCCTTGCCGCCCACAGATGGCAGTCCCGTCCATAGCTACAGGCTAACAGAAGCGGAACAAAGATGAACGAGAATCGAAGTTGAATGTACGGCATGTACTGGTACTTAAGATTGTGAAATGATGCTACATATCACTTACTGTAAGAGCAAGCCACATATTAAATTTTGGAACGGACAGGGCAGTGAAGTTATCTACCTATGCAGTATCTTTGGCTGTGTGCCCTATCCATCCATGCAATGCCTATGAATGGCAGCACATCGTCAGAGAGATGAACGAGTTGTGAGGTTGGATTGATGGTGGTGGTGTTGTGGTTGTGTGCATGCGATGGCTCACACAACAAACGCCGAATATGTGACGTGTTGCTGCGTTTGGTTCGATTATACACGGTTTGTCCAAACTGAAGTTGATCATCTGATGAAGTGGCTACTTTTAATACCACGTTTTTTCAAACTGGACCTAAAGGAGCGTCCGTCACATATTCTCTTTTTTGCAGCCACCTACAAAATTTTCCTTAATACAGTGTTTTTTCGTAAAAGAAAGATTAATCGAAAACTCACGCATGCACACACATACAAATCCACAGCAGCAGACCAGCACGGACGCATGCTCAGTGTTGCACCATAAAGCTTATGAAAAACGTGTACCACTGTACACATTGTGCGTGCGTGCGTGCGTGCGTGCGTGCGTGCGCGCGTGCGTGCGTGCGTGCGTGCGTGCGTGCGTGCGTGCGTGCGTGCGTGCGTGCGTGCGTGCGTGCGGGTGTGCAGCTGTGTCATTTTCGTGCATCAAGGGCTGTAACGAGCATCCGTCCATAAATATCAAAAATTTGCCAAAATTTTGGTAGAAGAACCTAGAAAAGAGACAGAGAATGTGGGATGGACTGGAGACACTGCAGCAAAGAACCGTTGATGGGTTTCCCAAGATGACACCTGCAAAAGCGTCACAGGCGTCACTGGGAGTCGAACCAGCGACCTCGCGATCAGTAGTCTGATGACTTTACAAAACGCGCCAAAAATATTGCAACGTAAACTGTAACCTCACGATGTATTGCACCTAGACTGAATTCTTCAGAGGGTTTTTATGTGGGTCATAGATGCGTGCGAAGTTTTGTTTCGATTGATACAGGTGTGAGCGAGCGACAGGCCAAAAGGTTGGAAGGACCCAATTTTTTTGTTACATCCACACAATTTTCTCGGTCATGCGCAAGAGTATGGAAACGTGTTGTGACTCAATCGAATCACCCTTTGAATGCGGTTCTTTTGAGCTATCACGTGGCAGAATTCGTCCAGGAAAGCAAAAGTAATGCACGCTCAAAGTTTCGAATGTCGCCCAAAATGGGGGTGTGCCAAGAGAGTCTAGCTGCGAAACATGGAAGTCGGAGAGATCTCATTTGTCAAAAGTGACCTATTCCAGGTCTAGACGAGGAACTGTCATCATTACAGCACAGCTCTGTGACAAACGGTTGAAGCGCCTATAGCTGACAAACTTTTGGGACAAAACACCCAAAAAAAGGCCTTTCAAAGGGGGCCGACCGAGACATGGGCATCGGAGCGCTGCCATTTGTCGAAAGTAACCTATTCCAGGTCCGGACGATTAACTTTCGTCATTGCAGCACAGCTCTGCCACAAACGGTTGAAGCGCCTATAGCTGACAAAGTTTTTTTGGTCGAAATTTGCGAAATTTTGGTTGCCTATATCTCATTATGTGGTGAGAATTTCAAATGTCATGCAAGCGTCTTAGACTTTCTTTGTAAAGCTGTTTACGGAAATCAAATAACATTTGAGGGTTTACTCGGCTTTTTTTCGACTTTTACTCTTGTCGCATTTTGGCCAAAAAAAAACGACTATGTTCCAAAAAATTACTAAATCGCCCTTAACTCTAGATCCGTAGCACCTAGATAAATTTTTCTTGCGGTCGCAAAGTTGCCATCATATACCGCGTGCTCACGCCAAGTTTTGTCCCAATCGACTGAGGCGTTCCAGAGCGGCGCCCCAAAAAGTGTGTGCAGAACAGGAAAAAAAAACACCACTTTTTCGGAACATTTTCGGAAGTTTCGTGTTAATGCGCTCGAGTACCGAAACGCGGGACGCTTATTCGATTCCGGTCTAGAAGGCGGTTCTTTTGAGCTATCATTCGCCACAATCCGTTCAGGCAATCAAGAGTTATGAGCGACTGAATATTCAAAAAACCGCATTGCAGAAGTCGTCACATATTAGGGTTGTACGCTGCCGCGTACACCCTGATATACACGTGCACGCGGCGCATTTGTAAGTAGA
>JASAMY010002334.1:0-10567 GCA_030248085.1 Paralinhomoeus sp. GSCO2_6 | reverse complement strand
TTCTCGCGGGCGAGTCGGCGCACTGGGTGTCGGTACCCGGTGTCGTTGATGACGCGAATGTAGTCGACGTGCCTCTCCTCCTTGGGCACGAGATGGACGCAAGTGTAGCGCGCGTAGTTGTCCACGGCCTCGCGAATCATCTCTAGGTCGGCCGGCCCTGCAGAGACGCCTGTCCTTCGCCTGTCGCAGTAGGCCGTGGCCACGTCGGTCACTCTTTCCCACCGTAGTCCGCTTCGATGACGAATGGCACTTCTCGATTGGGCCACCGTGTAGTCTTGTTTCGCTCGGCATTCGATCGAAACGGCTGCACGAATGGTCGTGGCGTGCGCGACCGTGCTCGTGGACGCTACGAAATTTGGGAGATAGAAAAACGTCGCACATCGGGGACGATGTCGCCTTCGACAAGGTGAAGGTTTTCCTCGGGATTCTTGCCATCTGGGAACGCCTCCTTGATGTCGACCGGGTGGATCCTGCTGTCCAACAGTTGAGCAGCTGCGAGACTCTCAACAAAGCGTGACCGCAGGATGAAGGAAACGTACGCAGCAATTGCAACTACAATGTATCCCTCGGTCTCACCCCTAAAGCTACGCTGAAGGCGACCCACGCAGAAGCAAACATTACGGCGCAGCTAGCAATGTATACGGCACTGCAGTCTAAGAAAACGGCGCCGCTACTACTTGGCGTGTGGATGGAGCGGAGCGACCGGCGAATGTCTTGACCCTACGCGCATAAAGATAGCGCCGACAAAGAGATGAGAAGATGCTGTGCGCAAGAATGTCAGTTTATCATCTGAGTGGCATTTCATGGAAGTTGCTTGCTGCTGTAGCGTTGCGTTTGTGTCAAAACCGATGCGAGTCTGCTGATGCTTCTGAGCGTGGAAACGAAGCACACGAGAAGAGAAGCGCGAAAACGAAGCAGTGTGCCGACAAAAATAGGAGAAATCAGCGAAAGCCACTCGCATTCATCCTCACTTTCACCGAGCACTCAAGCGGTACCCAAATTTTTTGAACGTGGAGCGGATACGGCTAAGTATACATGGGGTGTATAGCGTAGGACACGGATGATGCACACCACGGACAATAGAATAGACTGCATCACGGGAGGAATGGGTGTAGAGAGGGGGGGGGTGTTGTCAGCGGCGAAGTTGGCTGTGGCTGTGGCTGGCGAAGAGCTCACCAGGCGACGTATCCGGCGCCACCAGTGCCCTCCATGAACGTCTGCGGCTTCTGCGTGACCACAACGCGCTGACCCTGCGCAGCCGCCATCTGCGACGCGTTCGGCATCACTCCCGGAGGCGCCGGCTAAAGGACGCGCAAAAGATAGCCAACAGTTTTGCTCCACACGAGGACGACCCACGGGCACGACAGGCCGAGAGATGCCGTCGAAGCGAGCGCCCGCGTCGAACTGGCCCGGTCCCAGGGGCACCGTGTACGTCTACAACGCGACAAGGCGCAGGCGACGCATACGATCCTCTCCATCCAGCAAGCCTCATCAGCGCACCTGAGGCGGCTGCACAGCGGGGTAGGCGAACGCTTGGTACTGCGGTGGGGCTTGGAAGGGCTGCGAGGGGCCTTGAGCCTGAGCGTACTGCATGTAGGGCGGTGGGGCCGGGGCCGGTTGCTGCTGCTGCTGACGCGCCGCCTCCGCCGCCTTCTGCTGCGCTGCGGCTTCTCCGGCTTTCTCTGAACACAACAATCTTCAGAAACGGTGCGCAACAAAAGCTGCCCGTCCTCACCCGACTCCTTTTTCTTGCCAAAACCAAACAGAGGCATGATTCTTTACTAACTGTTTTGCACAACGCTTTCGTGCAACAAAACAAGGTATCACGCAACGTTAGACACAACGCATGTGGTGACGTGAGTAGTCAACGACGAGTTCCCCCGGGAAAAGCAAGTTCATTGTGCCATTGTGCCATTGTGCCATTGTGCCAAGAGAAACACACCATAATATTTTAAATGCGTCGACGCTCAGTGCTCAACTGTTAAATACTAAAACAAATGCGGGCACCACATGCTCGCAGTTGGGCTATTTCCAAAAGACGCAACAGACGCAACGGCTTAGGATTAGGCTTAGACTTTGGCTTTTGCTTAGGCTTAGGCTTTTGCTTAGGCTTAGGCTTAGGCTTAGGCTTAGGCTTAGGCTTAGGCTTCGCTTAGGCTTAGGCTTAGGGTTTGGCGACGGCCAAGGTCGGGTCCTCCTGCCTCAGACTGCTGTGGCGGAAAGGTGGCGGGTCTCGCGTCGACGCCGCCCTCTTCATGGGACTGCTTTCTGGAGGCGGCGCAAGACTTCCGACGGCCTCCGCCTTTCGACTTGCGCTTCTTCCCTCCAAGCCTGCCAGCTGCCGGACCCGCCTCTGCGGGCTCCTCTCCCGAGCCGCGTCGCAACGGCCCCACTGCTGCCGGCGACTGTACGGCTGTCTGTAACAGTACAAGACATTTGATGAGACCACTTCTCCAGGTGACACAAAACGACACACTTGCCTCGCGGCTCTCACCACCGCCGTGCCCCTCCAGAAGAGGAACAGGGCCCGAGTTTGGCGGCGGCGGCGAACTCAGATGAGAGGACGGCACGGCGAAGCCGTCTCGCCACTCGTCTTCGAATCCGCAGCCGACACCGGCCCGACCTGCGCCTTTGCCCCCGCGGCCGGCCCAGCCTCGGCGACGCGAGCCGCCGCCGCTGCCACGGCCAGTGCGGCGTCGCGTCTCTTCTGCGTCGCCTACCGACTGATTCGACCACTCGCGAGCGCCACGCTCCTGTGGGCCGCTCCAGCTCTAGTTCTGCTCCTCTTCCCAGCCTCTGTCCACCCTCAGCTCCGCCGACACGCGCTCGGCCGCGCCCGTGCCCCCTTCGTGCGACTCCGCCGCTGCCAGTGCCAATGCGTGACGAGGGAGCAGCGTCATCGCGCCTTTCGCCGTTCGTCGTTCGTAGACTGAAGGCTCGGAACTGAAGATTGGCAAGGCTGGGCGTCTCCTATGATATGACAACTATCACAATCAGCATGTGGTGACCGACCATCGTCGGAACGTTTCTTGTCGACTGCCGTTGTTGCGCCTCTTTTCTTCTTCTCGCCAAATCGCGGCGGCCTGTAGAGCTGACGATCCGGCTTTTTGGTCTTCAAGTCAGACGTGTCCTCATCACCGCCTCCCATCTCGCCTCTTAACAACTTATCAACAATGGCAAGAGCAAACGTAGGATGTTAGGAGGACACACACTCGCACGTTGTGGTGGGTTACGCTTAAAAGGTACGCACCCTGAAAGGCACGCACCCTAAAACATTTCAGTGCCGAAGCCTAAGCAAAAGCCTAAGCGAAGCCTAAGCCTAAGCCATTGCGTCTGTTGCGTCTGTTGCGTCTTTTGGAAATAGCCCAACTGCGAGCATGTGGTGCCCGCGTTGTTTTAGTATTTAACAGTTGAGCACTGAGCGTCGACGCATTTAAAATATTATGGTGTGTTTCTCTCGGCACAATGGCACAATGGCACAATGAACTTGCTTTTCCCGTTCCCCCTCCCGGGAAACCTAAGTTCATTGTACCATTGTACAATTGTACCATTGTACGGAGAGAAGCACACCATAATATTTTAAATGCGTTGACCCTCGATGCTCAACTGCTAATAAATACTAAAACAACGCGTCACACGCCACATTTCTTTTTACAATTTCTTTTTAAGCTTAGGCTTAAGTACGCACGCGCGCGCGCACGGTCGGTCACACGAACGCACAGACGTGCATGCAAGTGCACAGCTGCAGGCAGGCACGCACGCGCGCAGCCACGTAGACTCGCGCGCGCTCGCACACGCACACTCGCGCGCACAACGACACACACACGAGCACATGCACGCACGCGACGCGCAGGCACGCACCGCGCAGGCACGCACGACACGCAAGCATGCGTTGACTCTCGATGCTCAACTGTTAAATACTAAGACAACAAAACTCACACACAATAGGCTTAGGCAAATAGGCTTAGGCTTGGGCTGAGGCTTTAGGTTTAGGTTCGTGCGAGCATGCCTGTGTGCGCGCGCGTGTGCGTGTGTGCGCGCACACGCACACACACAGTGCTGTCTGTGCAGCACCAAGTTGCCCGCCCAAGACTACGGACTGCTGAGACTGCCATCTGCAACTGCAACGCCTGTGTGACAGCTGCTGCGCTGCTTGAGCGTGCCAAGAAGAGAGAAGTCGAGCACTAGCAGTGTCTTTCAGGTTAGCGTTCATACGCAAACGTTGACACGTTAAGCGCGTCGACCAGCAGCGCTCCAGCATGCGCTTTCTGCCGGCCGTTCGACTCTCAGGCGTGGCAGCCAGCGGCCCAGCAACGGTGGTTTTCCTCGTCCACCAGGCAGCACTGGCGGTTGTCACCGCCGTCCGTTCTCAGTCCTCCGACGCTACCCCACCCAGGGCATTTCCACATCCTCCCGTCAGTTCACGTGCCTGCGTGCCTGCGCGCGTGCGTGCCTGCACGCACGTGCGCTACCCTTTTTTCTTTGTGAATTCCGGTTCCGCAACTGGCAAGCTATTGTTGTCCCACCGCGAACAGTTTGCGCGTCACTTTGGAATTTACTTTTGAACGCTGGTTGCAATATGTAGATCTGCTTCATTCGAAAGAATCTCACGCTAAGGCTACCCGTATGTTGGGGTCGCGTCGCTTGCCCGCTGTGTAAAACTTGGTTAGCACCGTTTGCTGTAGTGCTAGTCGCATTTGAAAGTTGAGGCTGCTTCGGTGTGTGAGGTGCACTGTGAGCGTGTTGAAGGGTTGAAATGTAAACTGATTTTGTTGATTTTTTGGTAAGGTCTCGTCACACGGACAACAACATTGAGACTTGATACATAATGGCCCACCCTGTACAACCACATGGGAATTGAGATAAAAAATGGAAAATGTAACTTAATTCATTAAAAGATTACATAAAATCAAACTGCTGTAAAAAGAAATGTGGCGTGTGACGCGTTGTTTTAGTATTTAGCAGTTGAGCATCGAGAGTCAACGCATGTAAAATATTATGGTGTGCTTCTCTCCGTACAATGGTACAATTGTACAATGGTACAATGAACTTAGGTTTCCCCCCCTCCCCCGCGTGACGCATGCTCGATCCCATATTCCGGGACAAAAGTTTGGGACAAAGACCGTTTCGTAATGCTTTACGATATTTTGGAAACAATATTTACATATACAAATTTACATACTTCTCTTTTCCATTACAATTCTCTTTGCACTACAAAAATATAACAAGCGTTGATGTTGCTGTTGTTGTTGTAATTGCCCCGAAGGGAGCAGGCAGTGTCGGATCTTCTTACCTGGGACGTCTTGCCAGAAGAGCAGGCTCCTCTGGGCGTGTCCACAGGGACTGCCCGCAAGTGGGACGTTGATCACTGGGGCTGGTGTGGCCCACCGTGATCCCAGGTCTAGGGTGCGGGAAACGATGAAGGCAGGCACTGAGCCTGGCCACGGTCCTTGTCGGAGGGCCCCTCCCACTTGGCACCCCACATGCGTTGATGTCGATGTCGATGTTGTTCGAATTTTTTTGTGTTTTGTTGAATGCTTTCATGAGTAGTTTATTGGGTTACGTACACACCTTAGGTGAGTCGTGATTACTGTTGAATGTCCTGTTTGTTGTCACAAAAGTACACTTCACTGCATGAGTTTAATTGCCAAGAGTCCATTTCGCTTTTGATTGGTATATACGTGCAAAAATAATGTCGAGCCCCGCAAATGGTCCCGCATTTTTTCTTTACATCTGAGTTATCCTGGCGACTACGTCGGAAGTGAATGATTAGCCGAGCGTCTGGCCTGGCCAGAAATCGTTCAAGTGGTCTGCGCGTCGGGATAAAGCGATAATCCATCATCGAGTGCCCAGGCGCGCATCGCACAATAGGACATCCGATCGCAGGCGAGTCTTTTAGAGGCATCTTTTGCTGCGATTATTTACGACCATACGATGCGGGCGGCCGTGCACTGTAACAAGCGTTGACAGGCGCGCGATACACACCCCTACACCCCAGTGGCGTAGCCAGCACTTGATTTCGGGGGGGGGGAGTCAAATCTTGGCCAAATTCTCAATTTTGCAACAGGGGGGACCCTGTCGAATTTTTTGGACATTGCGCCATTTCGGCTGGGGAAGCTTTAGACACTCTCTCATCCAATCTGTTTACACGCTTTGCGCTCGTTTGTCTGACTACATTCACACCAAAAGGTTAGCAATGTTGTCAAAACGGTCGATTTCGTGATTTCAATTCGATTTCAAAACAAAATTTTTTAGAGTAGCGTAACGAACTTTCACGGTTTTTAATGCAAAACAATGCGCCGCAGACGAAAATTTGGCTCTTTAGTGTCGTTTTCATCATTATTTGCATTGAAATTGAGAGAAATGCCCATATTGACACATTGCAACAGAGGGTACCAAGTTAAAAAATTTTATCTTCGGAGAATTTCGGAGGGGGAAGCTTCCCCCTTCCCCTCTTGGCTACGCCACTGCTACACCCTCATAAGCTCCAGAGCTCTGACGAACGTCAACAAACTGCGCAACCTTTTGCCTGCCTAAGAAACCCAACGTGATTTTCGATCGAATTAAAGGAAATTGGAAGGATTTACTTTGACGTGTGAGACGTGGGATCTGTTGTTGATGGCAATAATGGCGCTAACCGAGAATACCGTAGCTGAAGAACCACATTCCTGACATACCGGTACTACATTGTACTTAGGTGTGTACATACGGTCTAGCCGCACGTGTGCCGTGCAGCGCCAGTACTGAACTCCCAACGCAATTTTTGAGCACGGAAGCGACCACCAATAACGCGTAACTCAATTTTGCGTGCAAGTGCGTCTTCGGGCACCTTGGTTGGCCCGACTAGATTTTCTCCATTTCTGTGCCATATGCTGCCTACATGCGCAGGCTTGTGTGCGGACGACCATCTTTTCTGTCAGCAGCGTCATCGGATATGAATGAGACGCTTTCACGCGCATCCGCCGTCGCGTCGTCCACACTTCCGTGGCGTCTTGTGCATAGCAAAGCAATGCGCGCTACTCGAACGTTCAATGGACAGCAGGTCTAATGCGTAGCGCGTCTGTTGCGCTGATCCGTCCACTTGCGCCCCGAACCACCAGATGCGTATCTGTCGCGTGTGGCGGCGGCAAATAGAAGTGTGAAGGAAGCGACGCAACAGGTCGCGCGTGCGGCCGGCTGCCTCCAGCGCGGCGACGACGAGGTTCCGGCGCGGCCGACGGACGGCCAACGCCTCCTTTCTCCCCTTCAAAGGCGCCAACGAGCTTGTCCGAGCGGCGCAAATGAAGGCTGTTTCCATACGGAGGCTGCCGGCGGCGGCGCTCCTCTCTCGACCCGTTAATTCCGACGGCCGTCGTCGCGCCGTCTGCTTGCCCGAGATTAGGTTCTCCTGGCGCTCGCTCTCACTCCCCCCCCCCGGCCGTTGCTCGCTCGCTTGCGCCCATCGCGTTAGCCCGTTGCCATTCTTTCAGTCTGAGCCCAAGGGGGCTCAACCTGCCCTGCTGGCCGTCTACTGTACGGCGGCGGTATCTCGTCCATGAGCTGAAGCGGCTATTGCCGTACGCGCGCCGCTTGTGTGAGTCAGATGCCAATGCTGCCAATGCCAGTCCCACTCCCACATTCTCGCTCACTCTCTCTTCTCTGACTGACTGACGCGCCCGCAGATTTGGGACTGCTGACAGCCGGCCACCAAACAGGCCATTGTGCGCGAGCGTCCCGACCTTCGAGCAGCCCATTGTATAATTCGCAGAATAAACAGCGCGACACTACCGCGCGACGCCGACGAGTCGGTCGTCATTTCTTGCAGCGACGCGCCATCCAGCCAGCAAGGCCTCCTTGTACTCGCTACAACAACCCCAGCGCACAGAAGTTCTCATCGCTCACGACGCAACTTCTGCTGCGCAGCTAGAAAACAAGAAGACTTCGTCAGCTAGCCCTCATTACAAAACGATATACGGTAAGAGGACTGTCTTGTTCCATTGGTACCATCGCAGTAAGTTAGTACTGTCGCAGTAATCGCAGTAATAGTAATCGTAAAGTATATTAAGGAAAATTTTGCAGGTGGCTGCAAAAAAAGAGAACATGTGACGCTCCTTTAGGCCCAGTTTGAAAAACGCGGTATTAAAAGTAGCCACTTCATTAGATGATCAACTTCAGTTTGGACAAACCGTGTATAATCGAACCAAGCGCAGCAACACGTCACATATTCGGCGTTTGTTGTGCTCGCTTGGATCACTGGAAAGGCAGTCCAGGCTGCATGAGGACCGAGGCCTTTCATTCCTTGGACTCAGAGACGAGAGCGGGCCTTGTCCTTTACTGGACGTCTACAGATGGCAGTTCCGTCCGTCCATAGGCACAGGCTAACAGAAGCGGAACAAAGATGAACGAGAATCGAAGATTGAACGTAGGGTATACAATGTACTTGGTACTCAAGATCGTGAATTGATGGTGCATATCACTTACTGTAAGGGCAAGCCACATATTAAAAATTTAAGATGGGCAGGGTAGCGAAATTATTTATGCAGAATCTTTGGCTGTGTGCCCTGTCCATCCATACGATGCCTAATGAATGATGCGCATCGTCAGAGAGATGAAAGAGTTTGTGAGGGTGGATTGATAGTGGTAGTGTTGTGGCTGTGTGCGATGGCTCGCACAACAAACGCCGAATATGTGACGTGTTGCTGCGCTTGGTTCGATTATACACGGTTTGTCCAAACTGAAGTTGATCATCTAATGAAGTGGCTACTTTTAATACCGCGTTTTTCAAACTGGGCCTAAAGGAGCGTCACATATTCTCTTTTTTTGCAGCCACCTGCAAAATTTTCCTTAATACAGTGTTTTTTCGTAAAAAAAAGATTAATCAAAAACTCACGCACGCACACACATACAAACCCACAGCAGCAGACCAGAACGGACGCATGCTCAGTGTTGCACCATAAAGCTTATGAAAAGCGTGTACCACTGTACACATTGTGCGTGCGTGCGTGTGTGCGTGCGTGCGTGCGTGCGTGCGTGCGTGCGTGCGTGCGTGCGTACGTGCGTGCGTGCGCGCGCGTGCGTGCGTGCGTGCGCGTGCGTGCGTGCGGGTGTGCAGATGTGTCATTTTCATGTATCAGGGGCTGTAGCGAGCATTCGTCTATAAATATATTTCTAGCTCAAAAAATTACCAAAATTCTGGTAAAAGAACCTAGAAAAGAGACAAAAAATGTGGAATGGACTGGAGACACTGCAGTAAAGCAACGCTGATGGGTTTTCCAAGGGGACACGTGCAAAGGCACAGGCAGGCGTTACTGGGATTCGAACCAGCGACCTCTTGATTTAGGGAACATGGTAAAAAGAAGAATGTGCCCAGTAAACCATAGCTGGCATGTAGCAAGAGTCCCTCCGCCGATTTCATTTTTTGATGTGGAGCATAGATGCCTGCGAGGTTTCCGTCCAATTGATGCAGGCGCGAGTGGGCGACGAACCAAGAAGCTTGTTATGTAAAGTCGGTCCTGCCATCTCCAAAAACTTCTCGGTAATGCACAAGCGTATGGAAGCGTGTTATGACTTAATCGATTCCCCCTTTGAATGCGCTTCTTTTGAGCTATCACGCGCCAGAATTCGTTCAGGAAATGAAAAATAATGCACGATCATACATAGTTCCAAATTTTGTCCAAAATGGGGGTGCGCCAAGAGGGTCGAGCTGCGAAACATGGAAATCGGAGCGCTCCCATTTTCGAAAGTGACCTATTCCAGGTCCAGACGAGTAACTTTCATCATTACAGCACAGCTCTGCGACGAACGGTTGAAGCGTCTATAGCTAACAAACTTTTGGAACAAAACACCTAAAAAATGGCCTTTCGAAGAGGGCTGACAGAGACACGGGCATCGGAGCGCTCCCATTTGTCGAAAGTAACCTATTCCAAGTCCGGACGATTAACTTTTGTCATTACAGCACAGCGGTATCACGAACGGTTAAAGCGCCTATAGGTGACAAACTTTTTTTGGTCGGATTTGCCGAAATTTTGGTTGCCAATATCTCATTATGTGGTGAGAATTTCAAATGTCATGCAAGCGCCCCAGACATTCTTTGTAAAGCGTTCACGGATATCAAAAAACATTTGGGGGTTTACTCGGCTTTTTTCGACTTTTACTCTTGTCGGGTTTTGGCCAAAAATAAACGACTGTCCCAAAAAATGACCAAATCGGCCATAACTCTAGATCCGTAGCACCTAGACGAATTTACCTTGGGGCACAAAATTGCGATTATATACCACGTGTTCACGCCAAGTTTCGTCAAAATCGACAGCAGCGTTCCAGTGCGGCGACCCAAAAAGTGTGTGCAGAACAGGAAAAAAAAACACCACTTTTTCGGAACATTTTCGGACATTTCGTCTTAATGTGCTCGAGTACCAAAACGCGGGACGGCTCATTCGATTCCGGTCTACATAGAAGGCGGTTCTTTTGAGCTATCATTCGCCACAATCCGTTCAGGCAATCAAGAGTTATAAGCGACTGAAAATTCAACAAACCGCATTGAGGAAGTGCTCACATATTAGGGTTGTACGCTGCCGCGTACACCCTGATA
>JASAMY010002368.1:0-10576 GCA_030248085.1 Paralinhomoeus sp. GSCO2_6 | reverse complement strand
CTTATTGTTACATAAAAGCCAACTACGAGTAGAACCGCTGTCAAGGCCACTATCAGGGGGTGCAGCCATTTCACTACTGACCCTGTGTACCGAAACAGAACAATGCGCAAACAAACATCCGCAAATGATAGTGACACTAAAACTGAAACAAACACTAACAACAATGGGGGAGAGGCGATCGGACTGCTATTTATAGCCCAGCCACTTTCATCAGGAAGTATGAGTGACCATTGAAAGCTCTGGTTCGTAGAAGACCCCCTGGATTCGTTCAGCGGTGCCATCCTTCTCCTTGTGCAGACTCTCCAGTCGGTAGGTGGCCGGTGTTCTGTGCTCGAGTCTTTGAGCAACTCGAAACAGTTCTGTACTAAAACCCCGACGAAAAGATTTGTGCCCTAGTGTTTTTCGTTCTGTAGAAATGCGCACCAAATCTCCTACCTTGTACCGAAATCGCGGAGACTCACTCAGGGGGGTTCCGTAGAGACGATTCAGAATCCTCTGCTCGTTTGCAAGAGTCACAGAGGCCGGAGGCACACCAATCGAGCGATGCACCGTTTTATTTATACCTGCTGCGATGTCGGGCAGAACTTGTCTGTACTTGTACGTGCCAGTGTGTGTAAAGTGTTTCCACATCTTTCCCTTAACGGTTCTCACTGCTCGTTCAGCAATGGAACATTTTACGTCGGGACTTGTGGCAAACACGTGCTGAATTCCTTCATCACTGAGAAATTTTGTAAAAACCGATTTGAATTCGTTGCCAGAATCAGTGGACACACGAGTCGGTCGCCGACCACTGTCTCTTAAAATTTGTTTAAAAGCTGTGAGTACAGTACTAGGTTTCTTGTTCTGTAGTGGTTCTAACCATACATATTTAGATACAACATCTATGACCAATAAAATGAATTTTGCTCCTCTATTATACTTGGCCAAAGCTGCAATGTCAATCACGTCGCACTCCCACTGATCATCCAAGCCCTTTGCAATGACGCGGTTGCGGGGAAACCGTACACGTACAGGTTTATGCAATGTGTGAACCGGTTTTGTTTGCAAGTAGTCCACTACCTGTCGTAACGTCACGTTGGGTCTCTTTTGTTTTGCTGCTCGATAGAGTGCAGTTGTACCAGCTAGGTATGCAGAGCTCTTGGGGTCAAGATAGAGCGAATCAAGGAAGCTGCTCAGTACAGATTTTGCCATCTGATTGCTCGCGGGATTCGCGAAGGTTCTCGGACGCGCTGCGCAGTTCGAATTCTCTTTGGTGTGACTGACTTAACCTGCTGCCGGGGTGTGTGCACTGAGGGCGACTGTTCGGTAAAGAAAAATCGATTGCCGACAGCTGTTAGGGGCACCCTATGAGCTAGTAATTGACTGCGAAATTCTTTCCAGCCAACTGGTGGGAATTTTGACAAATCACGAGAAGCAAAATTGATCAATGATTGAATGTTTGAATCTGCAACTGGTTGCCCATTACTCAAAAGCAGTTGATTTTTTTCATCAAATCTTATAGTTTCTTGATTATTTTGAAGAAAATCTAACAACTTGTGTGCTGATTTCTCTTTTGACTTGGGGATTCCGTCCATTGTATGCGCAATATCAATTTTTCGGCTCTCGTTTTGTGTAACCTGAATAGGAACAGGGGTTTCAGCAACCTTTTTTGCGCCCAGGTATTTGTTTAGAATCTGACTGTAGAGTGACATTTTGAGGTCTGCAGGCAAGTCGCTACTGGACAGAACCGTTGACATTTCTTGATCCAGTTCACTCATCTCCTTTTTTGCAATTGTCTGTTGCGGTACTCCCTTCTCTACAGAGTCTGCGGGTACGAGAGCCATTTTTGTGAAACCCATGATCAGAGCAGGGAGACAGCAAGACTCAGTAGGGGTAAAATAAGCGCTGGCACAAAACCGCTACCCGTTTGTAGCAAAATTTTTCTTTTGTTCTTCTGACTGACCTTTTTTGAGGCTAAGCTGTGCACTGCAGATTTGTGTCTCTTCAATGTACGTAATTGTGTACCATGAACAGGAATGTTTTTGGTGAGTATATTGTATGCAAGCTCAGAGAGACAATAGAGAGTGTCACGGTCAATATTTTGTAGTATGACCTGACGGAGACTGGGTTTAACTGAACAGATTGCGCGCAACAAATCAATATTCCTTCGTAGACGGTCACGCCCCATTATTTAATCACGTATACTAAAGTTGTCTCATCAGGCCAAATCTGTGTTCTCAGACGGTATTTATACTCAATGTTGGGGGTGAGATCAACCAACAGGTATCCATATGGTACGTCTGTTGTACAATCGTCAAAACAGTTTACAAAAGAGCGAACTTGTGTGGGGAACAGCTGTCGACCAAGCGCTGCAACTTGCAAGCGATCCGCTGGACATGCGAACAGCACAAGGTAGGATGAGTTCAGTCGTGCCGTTCGTTGGTTTTTCTCGAAAATGTTGTGAGTGAGGTAGCACGTAGAAATGTTACTGTGACGCCCTCTAATAAACAGGTCAGTCAGGAAGTCTTCCTTACCTGTCGACTCCAACATCAGGTCATCCAAAACTAACAGGCGCGATTTCTCTGTCGACTTTCTTAGTTCAGCTAAGTTTGGTAGCCCTTCTATTAGTGTGACACTTTTAGGTAGTGTAACATATTTTGGTTGCCACGCACCGTAATACCAATGTATTTCTTCAGGGGGGTTGACAAACATGTCGGATAAATGAACCAGCAGTTTGTATGCAAACTCAGTTTTTCCAGAACCAGACCGACCACTAATCACAATGTTGCACGGATGTACAAAGCGAACGTCTTCACGAGACATTGCAACCAATGTCACTGAATGGCGCAACAAGACAACTGTGTCTTCTTCCTTGTCTTACGGTCGGTGCTGTAGCAGTCTGGCACTGAGTGAGGCAGCTCAAGCAGATGGCGAACTTTCTCTTGTTGACTTGAGATCAGCTCTCTGCACTCCACACAGTAGAGACCGGTTCTGGCGCCCTCCTTTGCCACACGCTGCAGCACGTGGACGGGTGTCTGACGAACGCAGTGCTCGCGCTCCAGGTAGTGATACAGTAGCCCCTTGTCAGGTACAAAGACTCTGCAAGTCCAGCAGTAGTGCCAAACTTCCCTGTTCATGTCTCAGAATTCTCAACAAGTGAGTAGATTTGGTCGCATAGGTACCTATATACCTATACATACAATGCGTGGCGTGCTTGGATGAACATGCTAACCATACAAGACAGTGACGTCAGTGACGCTATGTACCTAATACCTACATATACGTACAATGCATGACGTGCTTGTATGAACATGCTAACCATACAAGACAGTAACGTCACTGACGCATGTACCTATGGTATATACCTATACGCACAATGCATGGCGTGCTTGGATAAACCTGCTAGCCCTACAAGACAGTGACGTCAGTGACGCGGTGTAGCATGTTAGGCATGACTGCGCGCATAAAAGCAAAGGCTTGCCGACATTCGGTCAGTTGGTACTGAAGTCTACCAAGAGATGGAAAAGTCGAGCAAAATCAGCTACACGTGTGCGACTTGTGGGGTCACGGTCTACCAAAAGAGCTACATGGATCTCCACCTGGGTGGTTCAAAACATCGGATCAACAGCCTTCTGCAGCAGGGGATAACACCCGAGAACTACTGCACCGTGTGCGGCATCTACTGCAAGTACAAGGAGTGGTATTCGACCCACCTGAAGGGCTCCAAACATCAGCGGTGCGTCGCAGAACAGAACAAAGAGAACGAGAAACCTGTGGAAAACAAGGAGGAGTGGGAAAAAGTTGTGATTGAGAAATCGATACAGTGACATCGGCACAGGTATAGAAGTGGGCGCTTTCTGAAACAAACTCAGTTCTGACAATGTCTGTGAATCACTTTTCAAAGTTGACAGTACAACAATGTGCTCAACAAATGGCTTGCATCCTCAACGTTGAACACGACAACAACTTTACGAGGTTGCTTGCAAAGATGTTTTGTGTGCTCAGCTGTCAAATTATGGTAGATATATTGAGCGACACCTTCACGTCTGTGCTTATTGGTCCTGCGCTCAGAGACGACGGATCCAAACTGCCAAGAACTATTGCAGGGCAGTTCGTGTGGCAAGTCCGCAACAGCCCCAGAACAACAGCATGTGATCTGCGGATCATCGGCTTGCGTATCCCTGTTTGCAAACGTGTTTAAAGAGACAGAATAAATCAGTACAGAATGGAGCGATGGCGCAGCACGATACGACCGATCCCTAGTACCGCTATACAGGTAAGTCACTTGCAAACGTAAAAGTTCAAATCCTCGCTTGTCTCAGGTTTCCATCGCTTTTGTACAATCGGCGTACACAACATTGCATATATAGACACGCGATTGCGTCAGCGCCGGCGTGACGTAACAGCACAATTGGCAGGAGCGGGCGGGCGCCGCGTCTATTCATCACTTGCGGTGCATACACCCGCACGCACAGAGAACACGCGCCCACAAACACACGCTCTCTAGCTGCGCGACGGCTTCGCATAGCTGCTTGTAAATCGGCGCCTCTAGAGGCGCCGTCCCCGCCGCTTGCCCGCGCAGTTCAGCCAAACGGCGTTGCCAATACGACGTCCACGCAGCAACGCAGGGTTGCTAAAACGGCGACTTCAGAAACGTCGTCTCTCAATCGTAGGGAGGGGGCGAAAGCTACACACGACCTACACACTCGAGGATAGCTCCGCAGGAGGTCTACCGCACGCTCGAGGATAGCTCCGCAGGAGGGGCCTGCTGCACCACTAAAGGATAGCTCCGCAGGAGGTGCGCACAGTTAAGGATAGCTCCGCAGGAGGTCCGCACGCTTAACGATAGCTCCGCTGGTCTGTAATGTTTAAGGATAGCCCTGCAGGTTCGGCCTTGCAACCCCGTTGCCCGAACCGGGTTGCAACACTTAAGGATAGCTCCACCCCTGCGAAGCTATCCTTAACTGTGTAGGACCCTGCGGACCTATCCTTAAGCGTTGCAACCCGGTTAGGCAACCAGGTTGCAAGGCCGAACCTGCAGGGCTATCCTTAAGCATTGCAGACCTGTGGAGCTATCCTTAAGTGTACAGAACCTGCGGAGCTATCCTTAACTGTGTAGACCCTGCGGACCTATCCTTAAGCGTTGCAACCCGGTTAGGTGCCCTTCACTACTGTCGGCGCTCGCGGTCGGCAGCGGCGCCGGCCCTGCCTCGGATGTCGGCACGCGGCCGCAGTCGACTCCGTCGGCGCTCGCGGTCGGCAGCGGCGCCGGCCGTGCCTCAGATGTGGGCACGCGGCCGCAGTCGACTCCGTCGGCGCTCGCGGTCGGCAGCGGCGCCGGCCCTGTCTCGGATGTCGGCACGCGACCGCAGTCGACTCCGCCGGCGCTCCTTCAGTCGCTGAGGCTCAAGAAGACCCCACTCGACTTGACAGAACTTTTGGTAAGCCTCTAGCGTGTCTAGCGTGCCTCTAGCGTGCCTCAGGACTGCTTGAACGCCTACTTCGACCCTGAGGCGCCCACTGACGACACCTGCCCCAGCTGCACCGCCACCGACAGCAGCACCAGCCAGCTGAACTTGGGAGTGCCGCCGCCGTGCCTGGCCATCCGCCTCAAACGGTGTCATTGAACGATTCCGTGTATGCCAATCAGACGCGTTGCTTTGTTACTGAATTGTAGGTTCGACGCGGACTTGAACAAGGTGGGCGTTGCGGTGAACGTGCCCAAGCAGTTGGACGTCGCGCCCTTCGTCAACGCCGCTGTCGCGCAGCAAAGGCCACTGATGACCAAGTACCGACTGCGAAGCGTCGTCCTGAGTGCTCGCTCAGTTCGCGTTGAGTGACATTCTCCACAGTTTCTGGTTTGTTGTGTAGTACCACTGGGGGGCGAGCGTCGACAGCAGCCACTACATGGCGGACGGTTTGGTCGACGAGCTGGGCTCCTGGTGGCGGTTCGACGACAGCACCGTCGTGCAGCTCGGCGCCGACGCCGACTGGGCCCCCGTCGACAGTCAGGAGCAGTCCGAGCAGGACACCTATCTGCTGTTCTACGACCGGCAGACGTGAAGGTCGTGAAAGTCATCCCGCGCTGTACTGGTTAAGCTCGCTCACTCATCCTTTAATGCTAATCTCAGCGTAATTTATTGCTCATCCAGTGGTAATCTCATTTGCAGTGTTGACTCCTTCCAGTTGATTCGTTGTTGTCGTCAACAGGCATTTATTCGTGCATAAAGGTGTATCGTGTCGGGTGTGCTGTGAGGCACAGCAAAATGCACCACACAGCAATCTTGAATTGTACCCCTCACTGAAACACGACACAATTATGAGTGGCATTAATGGTATAATTGACCTATGCCACAAAAATGCCAAAAGCGACTACCTGTACAGAAAGGGCGAACAAATACAATATGCTAGACAAGGTGCCGGCACAAATACCCTGCACAAAAACGAAATAAAACAGCTATGCAAGGAAATACTACAAAATTCGTACATGGTATTTGCCAACACCAAGTTCAAAACAATAAAGGGATGCCCACAAGGTGGCGCTACCAGCTGTGACATGGCTGATCTCTGTTTGAGCTGGTTCGAATTTACATGGCTGAGTCGTAACAGACTACGTACAAACCAAGCGATCTTTCGGTATGTGGATGACCTGCTAGTCATAAACATTGAAGACTTTCAGACGCTAGCTAAAGATATCTATCCTAATGAACTGCAATTATACGACACAACAGTTTCAAACCAGCTGACACATTACCTTGATGTCACAGTGCACCTAGCTAACTGCAGTCTAAGTACTACAGTATACAATAAAACTGATGATTACACCTTCAACATCACTAGATTTTTCAAAAGCTCGAGCAATGTACCCATGAACATGCCATATGGCGTACTTAAAGGTCAAATTATACGCATAATTAGGCTGACTAGAGACGAATCAGACTTTATTAGAAGAGTACAATGTATCATCAATGAGTACAAAAATAACGGTTTCGAAGAAAACAGAATTTTGAAAACCATTATGTCAGTACTACACAATTATGAATATAAAATTAAATGCATGATACCAAACTTCAAAAAGAAGCGCATGATTAATTCTATGTTGAACAATTAAGTTCATATGACGGTTAAATCGGTAAATACAGTACATACGATGCAAAGAACGCACAGAACTACAACGACACGTCTAATGCAAGTGCACGATTTACTAATTCACGGTTTTAAATTCAACAATTCGCTACAAGTTTATAGAAATATTTATAAATATCGCAAGCTACAGGAAATATTTTTTAAAAATTAAATTATGGCAGAGAATGCGACTACTGACGCGGAATTTCAAGCGCGGTTTGTTGACAAGGTGGTTTCTTTTTCTCACTTTATGTGGTCTGAAGACCCATGATGAGTCTACGAAATAATTGCACGATATAAAGGGGACGCGTCGTTTCTGACGAGCCTCGCGCGTCTCTCGGGTGTCAAGCGGTGGAGGCGAAACACCCACATTTGCAGACAGTACCATACAAAAATAAAAATTTAATTTTTCTGTAAATAAATCTGTACATTTTCCTTGAATTTACAAAAATACATATAATTTCTATCAATCGATTCAATGCCCAGACTAACGCTGCAAATCGGACTCATGTTTGAATTGGGCAGTACCGTACTTGCAGTTAAGCACCGTTTATTTCCAATTGTGGACCGGTAACGCACCGCCGAGGCAGCCAAGACAGCCATGCGTGAATATAAGAGTGTGTACGGTATGCAACATTTTTGAAAGTGTAGTTTTTACTGCTTTGCTTTTTTGAGGTGTAGAAATTGGTAAATTCTGTGCATTCTGCGCTCCCTCTGTTGTGTGAGAGAAATGTGATGCTTCGGTCACCGGCACTGTCTATGCCGTCACCAAAGCCGGCAGCAAAACGACGGAATGTTGAGACAGGTGGAGGAAAAAGTCCATCCGCTATGAGAAGTTCGAATTTCGGCCTAAGCCTAAGCCTAAGCCTAAAACTAAGCCTAAGCCTAAGCAAAGCCTAAGCCTAAGCCTAAGCCTTTGCTTAGCCTAAGCCTAAGGTTTTATAATAAGTTCCTAATTTAAATTATTGAGTTTCAAAATGCATCGCTACAGTACATCTGCCGTAGTAGTCACGCATGGCTGTCTCGGCTGTCTCGGCTGTCCTGTTTTGTCTAAAGCCTCTATTTGGGCAAAAAACTAAATTTTTATTCAGAGGTTACGGTATGTGCCCCAACGATCTCATAATGCGTAAAAACGATTCTATAATAATCTTACGTGCAAATTGCTGCCCCGCTTCACCGCCACTGCCAATATCAAAGCAGAGAAGACGCGCCAGGAGGAGGATGCGGACGCGGAGCGCCACACCAGGTTTAAAGCTCCAAGAACACCACAGCCATGATATGATGTCCGCGAACCATCGACTTTGCTGGACGTGCTGTCAGGACGCGAGCGGCGCGTCGCGTTTGCAGACTCGAGCAAGACGTTGGACGTTGTGCTGTCACTTGTCATGTTCTGTCCGAAGCAGGAAGTCAACATTCCCTTCGTCCAGGACCGTCGTCATACCCTCTAGCCTCTACGCCCCGCCCGCACGCAGCGCATATCGAAGTAGTTCTGGCTCAGCGCTAGTTCGCTCGGCAGAAACACCAAAAGACCAAGTTCTCTAAGTGTGAACCGTCGTTACCCGATGATTAGGACGAACGCCCCGCCGTCATACGTGGCATATGTACCTGTCAAGAGGAGCAACTGAGATAATTTCGTCTCGCTAGTTGAGAGAGCGGCGTGGCGCTGTAGAGGGGTGTGTACAGGGCTTCTAGGCGAACGTGAGCACTATCTTCTCCTGCTGCCTCGAGCAGCGCCAGACGCTTCTCTTCTCGGCCACCATGCGTGCTTAGCCCGGCCGTCGACTTGAGCTTGGCTGGACTGCGCCAATTCGCATTTTGATTTCAGATCAGAAAGAGCGGCACAAAGCAAAATCCAACTTCTATGTGGCCAAGAAGGACGTCCTCATTGCAACGAAACACTCACGGTTGCACCTATGCGACATGCCAGAAGACATCGAAAATTATGGTCAGGTCAGTTGGCCCTGCTGTTGGCGACGATGATCGACATTTGCCATCGTCGTACGCTGCTTTTTTCAATGCACAGAATTGGTCGCACCGGTCGCTATTCGCTCCTAGACAAAGGTGTCTTCTCTGCAAGGAGAAAGGCAGGTGACAGCAGCCAGACTGGAGGCTGTGGAGGAGCAGCAACACGCTCGCTTCCACCATCAGATGCTTTTAAGCCACACTGACACGTCTACAATGCGTCATGTGATGCCAAGCCACCACGATCCTACGATAGCAACACTCATACCATGATAGTTGTATGTACGTATATTTTGCAATGATCAGGTGTGATGATCACTCAAGGCATCGGGTGTGATGATCACTGAGGCAACGGGGGTAAAGGGAAGCGGAGGCAAATCGAAAACAGGCGCATCTGCCTCTGATGACTGCCGAGTACCTTTCTGCACGCGGGTTTACATGCATGCCTATTGTTGTTGTTAGGCGACACCCTTGCAGCAAATTCTCCTGATCAACAGAATCATCGGATTGGCACGGCACTGGCACGTCGTCCAGACAAAATGGTACAAACTCAGTGGTACAACACTGAACACACCTGCGACACACCACCCCACCACCTTCAACGCGACCTCTCCCTTTCACTCAGCTTTGTACTCTGTCCCCAAAAACCGGAAATCTTCAGTGGCGCGGCAAGATTTTTCAATTGGGGGGGTTAACTTTTGCAACAGTTTGAAACGGTGTCCGGCTGGCTGCGTGACGGTACCCGTTTAAACCGGCAAATGCACAACTGTTTTGGTCCAACAAAAATTACCTCCCCCCCGATTATTGGTCCGAACCGAAGGCCCGTCCAACGCACACGGCCAGGATGATTGCAACAAACGCCTAAGCCTTTGGCTCGCAATATTGGACAGGGACACTATTGGAGGTGTTTACGGTAGTTTTAAAAGAACTTTGCATTTAGATACAAGTAGTTCTGTTTGTTGGTTCCTACAACAACAGGATTCCCAAGAATGTCGATGTTGCATTGATATGGCCCCTGTTGCATTGTTGCGCTTGATTGAATTTCTATTTATTCTAGGACAAACACTTCTTTCAGTTTATTCGTAGTGGTGAGTTAAACTAGTGCGCACTGCGCGTGTGCACACGTAGGAATTAACGAAGCGTAGCGTAAAATCGGTCATTAGCGCGCCCCCTCTAATTAAGCGCCCCCCCTTTTATTCAAAGCCCCCATTAAGACCCATTGAATTTCATATGCGCCCCTGAATTTATTGTGCCCCCCCACACCCCCTTAAACAATCCGGCCCTTAAAAACGATTTTACGGTACGGAGAGTCGTTTGGGTCGACGAGAAACAATCGAAGAACTGTGGTCGTCGCCGGTCGTCGCTCTGATGGCGTCGACTGGCTCCGACTGCGGCTCGGAGGGAGTGCCGCCTGTGACGCCGACGACGACCAGCAGCTGCGCCGCCACCGACTCGACTGCCAGCTCCGACAGTCTGCGCACGGCGCAGCTGCTGCGAGGACCGTCCGCAT
>JASAMY010000786.1:0-10580 GCA_030248085.1 Paralinhomoeus sp. GSCO2_6 | reverse complement strand
GGTACACGCGCGGGTGTGTAGTCATACGTGTACTGTACACAGCTGTTTCATTATTTTTATTATTTACGCCAAAGAATAATGAAACGGTTGTGTGATGAACGAATTTCCTTGTTCTGAACGCTGGAATAAAAACCCACTGTTTTCCCTCCCTACCTCAAAAAGGTCTGCTCAACCCGAACTAACTACTGTCTCTGACATCAGAGTGGTGCTCCTCGAACATGAGCCTGATCCTCTGACCTCTGACGATGAGCAATCCAACACAAACCTACTCAATACGAATTGACACCAGAATGACAGATAATCACTAACGATTGCACAAACAGTGTGAGATCAAATAAATGTCGGAAAAAATTGATCAGATCATAAGTTCAATCAAATCGAGCAAAGAAGTTAAACAGATGTCACAACTTCAAAATTCCCGCCAGAGTTGCGCAGATAGATGGATGGACGAGATCTCAGCTCGTCCGGCGGCGCATCACACTTCCCGTAGCCGCCTGGGACGTAGACAGCCCAGCCGTTGTCAACTCCGTCAGCGCTGTAGACAAAGATGTTGACGTCGAGCCAGTTGGCGACGGCCCAGCACTCAAACTCGATCGCCCAGGAGCCAACTTTACGGAGATCGCCACGTTGAACACGGACGCTCTTGCCGTTTACGACCACGGCGTCCCAGCGATGTTTCAAGTAGTCTTCTGTGGAGGAAAACTTGTCCGCGTAGTCGCGCAGGGCCGGCCAGTTCTGCAGAATAAACTGGCACAGCTCGCGACGGACTATCGCATGATATTGCTCGCTGCCAGATAGAAAAAAGCAGACAGAGCGAAAGAAGCAGTCGCCACCGCCGCCCGTTTTACGACAGATAGGCGGCTTTTTGCTGCTGAAGATGGTGCCGGCAATAGATCTGTCTGAGGATGGTTCGACCAGCGGAATTTGGAAAGAGCGACACATGCGCTGTTGCCAATCCAAATCTGGCGGCGAGAAGGAGTGCAGCTGCAAAACAGTAGGCGGAGGTGCAGACTGTGCCGGCTGGAGTGAGGGGACGGCAGCAGCAGCAGAAGAAGAGGCTCCGCGCAGCCGCTTAGCCACTACGGCGGGTGGCGCTTTTTTAGCAGGCTTGCATGCTTTCGCAGCTGGAAGCCGCGAACAATTCTGCCGCTGCTCCTCAAAATCAATGTCGGGGTGGAAGTTCTCGAGGAGACACCAGCGCCAGTGTCTTAGGGACACGTAACGTTGTAGTGGTCGCACATCCGACAGCGGTAGTATGCGTCGCCAGTTGCTGACAATCGGCCATATCTCGTGAACAGACGGAACCTGTCACCGTCGGCAACTATGAGAACGCGACCCTTCAAGTTCTTGGCCAGTGTTGTGCCAGACTTGAAAAGTTCTCCAGAAGACGGGCCTTCCGTCGGTTCCACCGTTTCAGTGGTTTCCGCGGCTCCGGATTCCTCCGGGTCGGATCGCACGGAAGTACTGGTCGTCACCAGCAGCTGACGAAATCCGTCACTGACGACTCGCCGCAAACCACGAAGTTCCCCAGACACAGCGTCCAATTTGGCAGCCAGCAAGCGACAGGAGTCATGGCCAAGAAAACCTCCATCACCACCGTCAGCTCTGCTGCTCTCGAGCCGATAGTCCCCGAAACACGGGTCTGTTGTACTCCGGCCCGAGACGTCAACAGGCCGCTCGACGGCGGTTTGACCTGTCGCTGACGACGAATTCCTTAGCTGAGCCAAACGCGGCTTCTTGACGACGTTCTTGGGCCGTCCGAGAGGACGAGTGCCGATGCTGTCGTCCTTTATGTGACGAAGAACTGACGCAGCGCTGACGCGTTGGCCTGACAGGCTCTAAAAACCACATGCACAACAAGGAGCACGAAAAGCACAGAATAATCGTGCAGTAAAACCGAGATTTCGGCAGCCAATTGTCGATGCGAAAAAACAGATCTACCGGACTTGTAGTCAGAGATCAGGCGCTGAACATCAGGCCTTGTCCAAACACTTGCCTGATACCTTCCTTGCGAACGATTAGACATACTTTCGCATTTCGCAACAAAACAAAACAGAACAATTTCGCCAAACAATTTCAAATCACCTTTAAAAATCATCCTACCGTACTGAGCGCTTCATTATTTTTTGCTGCATCATTATTTTTTCCACTGTTAAACCGTTTCGTGTGGCACGTTCATGAGATCTATAACTATTTCTAGCGCATTATCTTCATTATTCTGCGAATTTCACTAGGTTCACTAATCGCTTCATTATTTTTTCACCGCTGCTTCGTTATTTACGCCAAAGAATAACGAAGCAGAATAACGAAGCATTACACACTCGGGTGAACGCGCACGCGCGTTTGACCGAGTGTGTAAGGAAATGCCGGCCCAGTCGGTGTAAGGAAATGCCGGCCCAGTCGAGAAATGCCGGCCCAGTCAAAAAATGCCGGCCCACCTGTGTATTTGTGTGTACGGTAGACATATTTTTAAGTTACTTTAAATTTGAATTGTTTAGTTTTCAATGTCATGTCGAATCGTCGTGGAACTTTTCGTTCAGCTGTGTGGAAAGGCCTGATGTTCAGCGCCTGCTCTCTGACTATAAGTCCGGAAGATCCGTTTTTTCGCATAGAAGATTGGCTGCAGAAATCTCGGTTTTACTACACTGTTATTAGCGTTAATCTGTATTTCTATGCTGTTTCGTATGTTTTTCAGAGGTTGTCAGAGCAGCGTGTTGCTGTTACGTCGGTTCGTCGTCATATTGGGGACGGCAGCATTGGCAGTCGTTCTCTCGGACGGCCCAAAATCGACAAGAACGTCGTCAAGAAGCCGCGGTTGTCTTCTCCAAGGAGTTCGTCGTCAGCTCGGCTTCAAACCGCCGTTCAGCCGCCCACCGTCGTCTCGGCCCGGGGTACAACAGACCCGTGTTCCTGGGACCATCGGGCCGAGAGCGGTGGAGCTGACGGCGGCGAGGGAGGACTTCTCGCTGACGACTCCTCCCGCTTGCTGGCTGCAAAATTGGACGCTGTGGAGAAAAGCGTCACTGCCGTTTCTGGAGAACTTTGCAGCTTTCGACGAGTAGTCATGCGCAAATTTCGGCAGGTGCAGCAGAGCGTCCGACGGGCGGGTTTGCTGTGCTCCACCACGGCTAGTACGTCCGTCCAAACTTCGCTGGAGGCATCTAGACTCGCTGAAATTACTGAGCCAGTGGAGCCGGCGCCTGGGACGTCATCGTCTTTGGGAGAGCGTTCCGAGTCGGACACAATGCTGGCCATGAACTTGAAGGGTCGCGTCCTCATCGTCTCTGAAGGCGACAAATTCCGTCTTTTCACGAGATACGGTCCTTTGTCGGCAAGTGGGGACACATACTACCGCTGTCGGGTGTGCGACCACTACAACGTGACCTGCCCGGAAGAGACTGACGGTGGCGTTCTCTCTACAAGAAGTTCTACCCCGACTTTGATTTTGAGGAGCAGCGGGAGAATCGCCTGCGGGAGGAAGAGGGTAGTGAACCGTCACCATTCTAAGTGCCCTCTTCTCAGTCGACAGCAGGTGGAGGCGACCAACATCGACCGCAAGTTCAGACGGGCGATCGTTACCAACGACGTGGAGCCTCGGCAAGCGCATCAGCAGGTTATCTCATCTGAAATTCGTTGTTTCTTTTTAATTTTGACGAATTCTATTTTAATCCAGGCCCAATTGGAGTGTCTGAGCGTGGCGAAAATTTTGAAAGACACTGTTCCTCTTGTGGGTCCTGCGAGCGTGGCTGCACACCTGCCGGGCTGGACCAACTGCAGGGGCGCCTACTCGCGACACAAGTATAGGAAAGCGCGTGCCGTTCGCGACCCTTTCGAAGACATTGGCGCCTACAAGATCTGATCGGATTTTTCTTGCTCTCATTTTGTTTTGTTTTTGTTTGTGCAATTTTTTGTGGTGGTTGGACAATTTTGGTTGGTTGGACAATTCTGGACAATTTTGTTTGTGCAATCGTTGGTGATTTTTTGTCATTCTGGTGCCTGCCAATTCGCATTGAGTATGTTTGTGTTAGATTGCTCATCGATGATTGTTCGAGGACCAACACTCAGATGTTGGAGATAGTAGTTAGTAAGTACATGTTGAGCAGACCTTTTTGAGGTGGGGCGGGAAAAACAGTGGGTTTTTATTCCAGTGTCCAGGACAAGGAAATTCGCGCATCTGTAATTCGTCCATCAGCATTACACATATTACACGTAGTGCGACAATAGTATTACACACATGACTACGCACCGGTACACGTACGACTTGAAAACCGGCTATTAGTAAAAGCGAATTACGAATTCCGAATTTTGAATTTTGGTGAACGTCGTTTATAGAACGCGTGCATTGTTTGCATGTCAAGAGGAATTTACTATCTGGAAGGTTACCAAGAAATTGTGAATGTTCATTTTATAAATTCCGGGAAAGCGCGGTGAGATAAAATTTAATTTCGTTGCGAAACTTATCTCTGTGCCGACAAATTCGCAATGAAGACAGTTGGATGTTCTAGGAAGTGGAAACTACTTGGTGGTGGTAGGCCTGGAACGGCGCTTGTTCAGTTTAGGTGTGCAAAAAAGAATTAGGTGTGCAACAAAAAAATAGGTGTGCAACAAAAAAATAGGTGTGTAACCACTTTAGGTGTGTAACAACAAATTTATGTAGAGCCCCACACACTTTAGGTGTGTTAGAGGCTTAGACTCGAACTTGGCTTGGCTTAGGCTTTGCTCAGGCTGCAGCAACTCGTTCAGTAGCTGCTCACTGGCTTGTGTGCATTGGTGCGCCCATACCTGCGTGCGTGCGTGCCAGCGTGCGTGCATGCATGCATAAGCCTAGCCTAAGCCTAACCGAAAGCCTAAGCCTACGTGAAAGCCTAAGCCTGAGCGAAAGAAGCTAAAGCAAAAGCCTAAGCCTAAGCGAAAGCCTAAGCCTAAGCGAAAGCCTAAGCAAAAGCTTAAGTTTAAGTAAAAGCATAGGCCTAAGCAGAAGCCTAAGCCTGGCCTAATTCGGAGCATGAGCCTAGCCTAAGCCTAGACAGCCTAAGCCAAGCCTAAGACCCAAGCAAAGCCTATTTTTCAAGTGTGTGCAGCTCTAAATATATTTTTTGTTACACACCTAAAGTGGTTGCACACCTATTTTTTTGTTGCACACCTATTTTTTTGTTGCACACCTAATTTTTTTTTGCACACCTAAACTGGACTAGCGCCCCTGGAACTCGAGTCGAGGCCGACGCGATGCTCTCCGTCCTCTCTGACGACAGCGAGCTGGGCCCAACGAACTCCGCTTCCTGCTCGACGCCAACCTCACCTACAAGAATATCAAAAGAATCGCGTAAGTTGCTGATCTCTTGGGAATCTCTGGATCTCTGACCACCGCGGTCCGTCCAGCGCCCTGCCCTGGCCGACGCCGCCGACTCCTGTCTTCACCTGGAGCCACTCCTCTCCTGCGGTTCGGCACTGGCGTCGGACAAACGCGCGAGATTCATGTGGGAGTCGAACTGGTTAGTCACTTCCGCCCCTCTCAGTCCCCCAGGGGGAGGGGTTGTGGCGGTCCCCACCCCTGATTTCACAAGAATGAAATTGTCAAAACAAAGCGTGAATCACTTTCAGGAGACACGGCGGAGGAGATGGCGAGCGCTTGTGAGGCTGCCGCCGGGCAGGTGGGGTGGCGACCACTCGTGCGACGCGACCACTCCACCAAGCAAACTTCAACAATTCATTCAGCCGCTTCTGTCGCTCAACGGCGATGTACCTGCTGACGTCGACGAGGCTGATGACGACGCCGACACCGAAGAAAGCGGTCCGACGCTTGCTGACACGCGCCAAGGTACGTCGTCAGGGCATAGGTGTAGATTGGGTCAAAAGCCAGGGGGGGGGGGTGGCTGGGGGGATCGACATAGGTGGTCCTTGCCCATCGTTTGCCGGGTCTCCGCCCCGGTTGGTTGTGGCCTGAAGTGGGGACTACCCACTTTGCCGCCCCGGTTGGTCAGAGCCAAAAGTGGGTATTCCCCACTTCCACCCCCTGTGAAATTTGAGGTGGTGAATGGATCGACAGATGGAAATAAGTAATGTGAATTGTGGCCTTCATAAAAAGAGAATGAAAAGGAATCCTCTTTTTTCCTTTAATTTCACTTGTTTTTTGTCCAATTGTTGTGTCATGAACAACTTTTGAATGTATGTGCCTTTTAAATATTGCACACAGGCAAAACTGATGCTATTGCTGCTAACACAAATGACCTAATTGGCAGGACAGCTTTGTATGTGGCTTTGACAGACAGATTTGTTGATCTGGTGACCAGGGTTGCATAAAAAAAAAATTTCAAGTTTTTTTTTTAAATTAAAACAAAAATTTTTTTAAAAAACAAAAATTTTTTTTTTTTAAATTGACTTAGGAGCCATCATTGGCGCCAAATACCTGTACTATAAGATACTTTTAACCTATTAGAGTGTCAAACACAAGTACTAGTGCTTCCCTAAAGCCTTTAGAAGCGTATTTAGCATCGTTTTAGTCAAATGGTGACAAAGCCGCTGCCTCTAAATGGTCGTGTACGGTATCGCACTATGTTGGGAATCAGTTGGGAACCGCAAAAAGAGCTTGGTTTTGGTGCTAATAAGCAAGTTTATGCATGAATAACTACTAATTGTACAATCTAAACACCATTTAAACGCCATTTTTCCACTCAAAAGCTAAATTTTACCCAAAAACAGAGAAATTTTTTTTTTAATTTAAAAAAAAAAATTCAACTTTTTTTTTAAAAAAAAAAAATTTTTTTTTTTTTTAAAAAAAAAAAATTTTTTTTTTAATTTGTGCAACCCTGCTGGTGACAGACATACATGTTCACAGTTGCTCATGAAGAGTATCAGTTGGTTAATGGCAAAGCACCAGATTTGACTTTTGAAACTGAATGTGTCATACGAAAGGCTAAACTGCTTACATCAGCTACCTCTGAAAGATCAAGTTCAATTGCAACTGCCTTTGGTGTTGTGAAAGCACCAAAGCAGTTAACTGCTGTGATGCTGGTACATGTGCAAGGAAGATGGGGAAGAGACATGTTCATTTCTGAAATGATGAAGATAAGTAGAAGGACACCCAGCGACCAGCGTTCCACTGACACAATTGCATATGAGGTTCGTCAATGCCTTCCAATTGCATATGAGGTTCGTCAATGCTGCTATTACTGTGGGAATAATCCAAATGATTATACTTTTCATGAAGATGGTGACAATCACGACCGAGGTGGCATGACAGATTACAAAGCACCCTACTGCTCTTCTAATGTCACTCCAACACCATGGGCAGAAGCTGGAGTACACCAAGCAAGACAGAATGAAGTGCAAAGCACTCTCAAATGTCAGCTCTGCAAATCAGTGTTTCATGTAGCCAAGAACAACATTATTTCTAATGGTGCAAATAATTAGTTGTCTTATTCAGTTTATTCACTGTCACATACATATAAGTAAAACAATCCATCATTTACAGTACTTCGCCAAAAGCTTGATCAAAAATGTGCCTCTCTCTCATCCAGAACACAAAACATATGTCAAAGGCTTGTGCGGACATCTGCAAGAACAATAGTCTACCTTTTAAGACAACGAATCCCAATGTCTACCATCTGTGAGAAGTACTTGCATCTCTGCCCATCCGAGTTTGTTTGATTCGTTTTATTATTTGGCTTCATTAACTGTTTGGCCTCTTAAGGTTTCGCTCACCATACATGGCTGATATAGCACAACTGTCACCAGATTGTAACTTGGATGGTGTCTCTGATGCTTTTCAAGTCGCAATGAGTCCAAGGCTGATCAGTGTAGTAGATGCTATATGATGATGATGATGATACTTGATATATGCTGTCTAGAACTGTGTGTGTGTGATGTGTTACTTGTAAGTGAATGTCTAAAACTTGCCACATTTCACATCATTACTTTGGAGTAACATGCTTGCCACCCTCTATCATATTTGGTTGGAGCGCCCACTTCTGTTACCACCCCTAAGCAATTTTGGGTTTTGGAGGCACTTGCCGCCCCGGTTGGTCAGCAGGGTCAGGAACACCTATGGGTATCGAGGGGGGAGGGTCTCCCGCCATCCCGCCGGGATCGGAAATTGTGGAGGGGGGGGGCGAAATGGAAGATTTCGCACGAAAATAGCGCGCATATAGGTCTTTTTTGGTCCAAAATGTGTCAAAACAACACCTAAATAGCACTTTTTAAGCGCTTTTGGGTCACGCTACACTGAAAAGGACACAAAAATACGCATATTTACCTATTTCTTTCAATAATGAGAGAGGGTTTCCTGCAACTTATCCGGGATGGCGATGGCCAGGGGGGGCCTCTCTCCCGCAAAAAAGCGGGATGGCCTTGGCCAGGGGGAGGGTGAACCCTCCCTAGACCCTCCCTGAGCCCACCTATGCGTCAGGGAGCCTCACACCACAGGGCTCGATGGTGACGACGCTAGGTTTCAGCGACTCAGCGTCGTCCGCTACCGAGCTGCTGCGCGTCCTGGAACGGAAGTTGTCGTCCGCGGGTGCGCTCGCCTCTCTGCCCTTCTCCGGTAGGCCATGAGGTGGCCGAGCACGCGGTCGTCCGCCTGCCGACGCGCCTCGACCGCGCGCCCGGCCGCGTCGCGGACAGCGTCCAGTAAGCGCTCGACTGACGCCGCCGACCGCCGAACCCGTCAGGTGCCCTCCGACACGCTGGAACCAGATGACGTGCCCATGTGGGTGGGAATCTCCTCACGCCCGCCCTGGTGGACTCTCGTAACCTTTTCCGGTGACCCTCCCCTCCCTCCTCAGGGCCCTGGAGCAGCTGTACATTAGCGTCGTCACTCTGTTTCGTTCGTGTTGTCGCTTAGGCCGTTGCCTCTACCAGGCTTTGCGTTGCATGTCGATTGTCGACCTCTTTTGGGTCGCGTGGGTGACCTAGCTGCAGTGATGTGTGTCGTGTGACGCGTAACCGCTTCTCCCTTCGAGCGCACGTTTCGCTGTCGGCCCAATACAATGAGTGAACCTTGGAACACGTGCTGAACGCCGCCCACTCCACGAGTTTGGACGAAGCGTTCGTTGGCGTATCGCCGCCCCCGCCATCGCCACCGAGCCCTCGCTGTGTGGGTGGGCGCTGCCGCAGTTAGTTTAGTTAGCCGCTGTGGCTTTCTCGTCGAGCAAGACTGTCAACTAGCAATTGACACACAGTGCGATTCAACAGTGACAGGCGACACAGCGCTTGTAATAGTTGCACTTCAGCATTGAATGCATCATATACACACAAATAATGACACATAGACACAAGCGGATATGTGCACATATGTTTTTTCAAAATTTTTGAAGCTCGAAGCAAGAAACTCGTCCGTCGGCATCGCCGCCGCTGTCGCCCACAGAACGCGCGGCGATGAACCGCATTTCCGAGACGGAAGCACAGCGAGCGCTGAATTATTCAAATACAGTACAAAAAATCAAATTTTAAATGTTGGAAGTACAGTATACCGAAGTCGAAATTCAAAATTCGCAGTTCGTAATTCGCTTTTACTAATAGCCTGAAAACCGATGTTAATAATCGCATTGAAACCGATTCAAAGGGAAAACGGATCTGGAAGGGGAAGGGGACGAGTCTGGAAGGGGACAGAACTTTACGTAATTATTTGGGTGCGCTATCGTGTATGCCCTCCTCCTTTTCGCCCCACAAAAGATATTACTCTTCCTCTGCCTCTTTGGCCCCTTCGGCACGCCAGAGGTCCGCGAGCGGCGACGCCATGGCCGCGCTAGAGGCGTTCTTCAACACGCAGGCGCGTCTGTCTACTCACTGCTGACCAATTTTCGGCGTCTTTTTGTAGGTGATGCACGAGACGCTAGAGGGCGACAGCGATGAAAAGCCGACGCTGACGAAAAGAACGAGCCAAGGCTCATCGCCGACGCCTATACCGCTCGGCCGCCGAGCGCAACACCGTTGCGTTTTTTTTTTTGTCGCAGTGATTGTCGAGTCGAATCTTGCTCGCGAAGTTTTCACAAGAAAGGTGGATGATGCAAATCGAACAGACCCGGCTGGCCGTAGATCGGCGGTCGACTTCAACAAGCTGCTTGAGACGGTCTCCATTGTCGACATTGTGCGGCACGCACAACCCGACAAGAACCAGAAGGGAGAATGTCGTCTGCTCGTCTTCCTCGGTTGTTTGCCAGTGTTTTTCTGTCAATCACGTACACGACCCGCAGCCCTTCTTTTTTCCTTATGCGTGCTATTGCGTAATTGATGGGCCAATCCCCCTCTACCCACCCCACGGCTAAATGGGTAGTGTATTGTATCCCTGGATTGGAGCATGACACACATTGTGGTGTGCTGTTTAGCGGACGAGAACATGCAGAGCTTCTTCAAGCGCATCTGCGTGGTTGGCGGCAACAGCATGAACCAGGTGAACGCCAAGAAGGCGCTCACAAGAGGCCGCGGTACATCGACCTGACCTGCAAGGTTGTCGGGCCGGACCTCGGCCTCATCGGCTGCTGGACCCCAGCACCCACACCCAATGGTTATCAACAACCGCTTCCCCGCTAGAACTTTGCAGTGAGCGTGCCTCGCAAAACGCTGTTTTGCTGCTCCGTTTGTAC
>JASAMY010000408.1:0-10607 GCA_030248085.1 Paralinhomoeus sp. GSCO2_6 | reverse complement strand
TGCATTTTTTGGTGAATTATATGGAAATTTTTGGTTCAGGGATGGCAAGCGACATGTGAAGACGTACGACGCAGTGATGCTGGGCTCGGGTCACCACGTCGACCCTTACTTTCCGCCGCCGTTCAAAGGACAGCGAGAGTTTGAGGTGTGCGAATTGACCAAGTAGGCTTTGCAGCAATTGCGTACAGTACAGAGTAAAGAGAGGTTAAAAGTATAGAAGAGCCCGAGGGCACAGTTGGAGAAAATACGGTGTAGCGAAATTGCACTTCAATAGAACTGGGCGGTATAAACTCCGTCACCCGTTTGACAGGGCGAGATCCTGCACAGTCACGCGTACAAGGACCACCGGGGCTTCGAGGACCAGACGGTCGTCGTGGTCGGCGTCGGCAACTCGGGCGTCGACGTCGCCGTCGAACTCAGCAAGATCGGCGCCGACGTGAGCTGAGCCCAATTGATGAGTCGACAAAAACCAGTATTTTATCGTCAATCCATCTTCCCATCTCCATGGAGCCGCATGATTAGACAGACATTCAGAAGAACGCCACTTGTATGGCAGTGACGGCATAAGAAGATTCATTGAGAGGGAAGTCCTCGATCTAGTGGATCCATCAAGAATCGAACCCAGAACCGTGCGCGCAGGAGTCCGATTCTCCACCACCAGGCCATACGCTGCCCAGCTGAGGAGGGGGGGGCATGGGCGTGCACCCGTTTCCGCCGTCCCCCGAACGGCGGAAACGGCTGCGAACCGGGGCATGCGTCTGGGCGTGGCTCGCTCGCGGCAGGCGCGCCATTCTCGAGCTGTAGGTGCACTTGGTGACGCGTCGAGGCACGTGGGTGCTGAATCGCGTGAGCGACAAGGGCCTGCCCTTCGACGTCGTGGGCAACACGCGCTTCTACGGCACGCTCTTCGACCACCTGCCGAGCAGCTGGGCGAACGACTACGTCGAGAGGAAGCTCAGCGACAAGTTCGACCATGGACTCTACGGACTCAAGCCGGGCCACAGGGTCTTCGATGTGCGTTTGCAACTGTGCGTGCGTGCCGGTGCGTGCGTGCGTGCATGCCAATTCGTGGCGGTGCGTGCGTGCGTGCGTGCGTACGAGCGTGTGTGCGTGCGTGCGTGCCGGTGCGTGTGTGCTTGCGAATTTGCAAACATTTTATATAGGTATACCGTGTACACGCACGAAAAGTGCATACCGCACCAATTTAGGCGCACCCAACTATCAACGACGAGCTGCCAAATCGAATTCTGGCGGGCACCGTAACCGTCAAGCCGCAAATCAGGGAAATGACGCAAAAGGACATTCATTTTGTGGACGACACCGTCTTAACGGACGTTGACGCCGTCATTTTCTGCACTGGCTACTCCTTTAGTTTTCCATACCTGGAAGGTGGACAGCTCATAGAGGGTGAGTATACAATTACACCGTAAATCCTCTAGTTGGTCCAACCCTGGCCGGCTACAGCTTACTGTATTTGCCCCCCCCCCCCTTCCGTAATGAACCACTATCCTCAGGCGCCGAATTTAGGTAATTTTGTTTTCCATGGCTACCGCATTTGTTTGCGGAGATACTATTGCCATAAATACGGTGGATAGTAATGGACAAGGGCAACGCAATACCGTAACCGGCCGTTTAGTGAGCGAGAACGAGGCGCCACTCTACAAGTACATGTACTGGCCCGAGATCAAACACCCCGAAACGATGTGCGTGCTGGGCTTGATTCAGCCTGTCGGGTCGATCATGCCCATTTCCGAGATGCAAGCCAGGTAAAGGGTAAAGCATGTAGTTTTAAACATGGTATTACAGACACAGTCAAATGAGATGTACTCACTTTTTAGTAGGTGAGGAAACGGATTGGTGTGTGGCGGCGTGTATGTATGCTGTCACTGCGTCAAAAATTGCAATGAACCACCTTCGTACATTCCGCAGTCCCTTGACAGAACCATACCTACGGTACTTGAAGTCACTGTGTGTAGTTGCAAAACGAAGCAACTACCGTAAATCCTCCAATAGAAGCCCCCCTCCAATAGTGCCTCCCCCTCCAATAGAGCCCCCGGGTACGGCAAGGTTGAAAGTATAGAGCCCCCCCTCCAATAGTGCCCCCGGGGGTAAAGGGTATCCTGTGCCATGTGCCATTTATGGGCAAAAATAAAGTGGTAGGTACATATATATCGTGTATACACAGTACTACTAACCAATAATAGACCTTTTAGCAACTATTAACGGTAAATCAACCATTAAATGTGGAAAACGTTATGAAAATCACCGAAAAATCGGCAGCTTTGACAGTGAGATTAGCATTACCATTCAAAATGTTTAGGTTGAAAGTATAGAAGCCCCCCCCCCTCCAATAGTGCCCCCCTCTCCAATAGTGCCCCCGGGTAAGGAGAGGTTGAAAGAATAGTGCCCCGGGGGCACTATTAGAGGATTTACGGTATTTCACAATTTCACTATTTGCAATATTTCAGGGTGTTCTGCAGCATGCTGGCAGGCGACACGAAGCTGACGAGTCAAGATGGAATGCTGCAGGACATTGCAGAGAAACGAGAGGCGATGCGGAGAAGATACGTTGAGAGCAGACGGCACACGATTCAGGTGCGTGCGTGCGTGCGTGCGTGCGTGCGTGCGTGCGTGCGTGCGTGCGTGCGTGCGTGCGTGCGTGCGTGCGTGCGTGCGTTCAACACGGTGCTCACCTGTGCTAGCCGCGTTATTTAGGTGGACTACCGTAGCTACATGGACCAGCTGGCGGAGTTGATCGGCTGCAAGCCCCACTTGTCCAAGTACCTCTTCACGGACAGAAAACTGTGGCGCGCGCTCATGTTCGGTCCCATGGCCGCCTACCAGTACAGACTGGAGGGTCCGCACCGGTGGACAGGTAAAAACCGCACCAAATTAGCAAACACGATCAAGCGTTACTTGTGGCGTAGGAGGCGTGCGAGTGTGGCGTATGGGTCAGCATAGAGGACCGGTATTCCCGAGACCTGGGTTCGAAGCCCAGCACTCTTTTTTTTCCATTTTTTCATTGCCTTTTTCCCACCACTCTTCAAAGCCTCAGCAGTGCCGCACGCAATGTTATGGAGCTTTGACGTGCGGGGGAAAAGGGGTGCTCATCAAGCACGTCGAACGCTTAGTCTACTACAATATGCAAATATGCAAAAGTAAAACGCACCAGAATACCGCGAACGAACGGTACATACCGAAATACCAAAAATGTCACCCTTCAGGCGCTCGGCACGCCATCCTCGACATGATGCGTCGCATCGAACAGCCGTTGCGGACGAGAAAAGTTGCGGGCGATGAAAAGTCGAGCGAATTCATCCTGAAGATGTTATGGTGTCTTTTCGCGGCTTTTATCCTCTTGACAGCGCTCCATCTGGCGGGAATCGTCAGTATTTAGGAGAGATCTATTGGAACTATGCACTGATTCTACAGATCATTATAATCGCGTGTGGTGTGGACTTTTCTATTGTCCGCAAGCCAATCAGGCATCGCGCTGCCGCTACGTGCATGAACCGTAAATCCTACAATAGCGCCCCCCGCGTAAGGCAAGGTTGAAAGTGTAGTGCCCCAGGAGCACTATTGGAGGATTTACGGTAAGCCAAGCACGTACCAATGTGTACCCCGCCACGTCCAATCGAAGCTCTTGACGAGGCCTGCATGGAGGGCTACGAACTGTTCAAACCACAAACTTTTCTGTACAACAATTTAAAAAATCGAATTTTTGATAATTGTGACCACCTCTCGTTGTTGCACCAACGTATGGTTGTGGTTCACATACACTAAAACGAACCCAGTGCTGGATTCTGTTACAAGTACGCCGGCCAAAACCCATATAAAATCAGATCCTGCCATTTCCAACTGAAAGAAACATACCTACGCCTCGCTATCTGGCTGTCTACCTTCAAGAACGCACGCACCGGCGGAAACAACAGGTAAGCAAAACAAGAGAAAAAATGGACACGAACAACAACAACGCACCAACCAACACCCGCACTATACTCATAGCGCTTCTATCACCATACTACTGATAATGCGTCTTATGACGTCACTTTCGCCCGACTAAAACGTTTGCTCGACTACACTTTCCGGCGAATTTCATCGTCGATAACACAACGATTCTGGTTTTATTTTGCATTGTTCACAGCTGCACTTCCGCCGGCATGTTTTCGCCAGCCAGGCCCGCTAACAGATTCTGGGCGGCCAAAGTCGCCATGGCGTGTCGAGTCTCCACCGTGGCACTGCCGATGTGGGGCAATACCACTGAAAAAGGGCGCTTTCTTGATTGCCAAACATTCATACGCATAAAAACAAAAAAACTGCACATTTAGCCGCCCCTATTTTGGTGAACAATGTCTTTTTCTCGACATCTACACTCCAATTCTTTGGCTGGGGGGAACAATCGACCTCCGAACAGCCAATTACCCTCCCCACTCGGCAGGACCAGATACACGTACGCATACCTGTAACCGGGTCTGGAACAGTGGGGGGGGGGGTAAATGTCCGAATTCTGGGAGGGGGGTGTCTGGAGCAAAAAGTGGGGGGTAGCTGGCCATTTTTGGAGTTATACTGGTACTTTTTGGTAAAAAAATGGGTATAAATAGTGTTATTTAGCTGTTTTTTTTTACGGTTATATATAACACTAAAAAACACTGAAATACACCAACATTTACTCACTTTTATCGTTTTAGACAGAGTGAAAATCCCTTGGGAAAATACTGGAGGGGGGGGGGGGGGTTTGGGTGGGTGTTGGAAAAATAGTGAAAGAGGGAAACCCCCCAGTTACAGGTATGCACGTACGCTTGAGGCGATTATAAAAATGCGTTCAAAACCAATCCTGAGCAGGGGTTTCCTCAGCAACTTCAAACGGGACAACCCACGCACCGCAGTTGGGCAGCGTCAACAGTTTGTGGTCCTTAGGCAGGGGTTCGGGATAGCAGACGTCCAAGCCAGCCGCCGCGATTTGGCCCGTCGACAGAGCCTCGTACAAATCCTCTTGCTCCACCACCGGACCCCTAAAGCGACCCAAGTCGGTGTACATCGTTGATTAGGGGCAACGCTAGGAGGCCGTCACTGGCCCATATCTGCATGACGCCTTCCTGTCTATCGCCACAGAATCAGCCAGACAGTCCGAAGACTCACGACATCTAGGGCAGCGACAGCACGAGAAATTGCATTGAGAGGGAAACACCCGTTTTAGTGGTTCCATCAGGAATCGAACCCAGAACCGTGCGCGGAAAAGGCCGATTCTCTATCACTAGGCCATACGCCGCCCGTGTGCCTGTGTATAGCGTAGGCATATGGTCATATGCGTAAATTTCGTCTCAAAAGCTCGTCACCTGCTGCTGTTGACCAAAATGGCGCTGCTTTTCATGAGTTGAAAGGCGCGCTTGTCAAAGATCCCCTTTGTTTCCTTGTTTAGAGCGCATGAGACGACAATAAAATCGCTGTCCTGACAAAGTTGTTCGAAGCCGACAAATTTAGCGCCCAACTTGCTCGCTTCTGAATGAGGAGCATCATAAACTTGGAGAACACGCATTTTATTAATTTGACTAATAATTAATAAATAGACTTTCCGGAATTTTTATTTGCTTGTGAAAAGCCCAACGCATAATGCACTGTAATATTTATTTTACAGCATTTACAGCTCATTACTGCGTCTCCAATTCTGTCAAGTAATCGACGCCAAAATGGCTACCGGATTTCTCGCTCCGACCGGCGTAGAGAATCTCTTTGGGGTGGAAGGGCAGCAGTTTGTGGGCGATCGACACGCCGATGTTGCCCATTCCAAAGATTCCCAACGTCGAGTTTTGAATTCCCTTGCCGCACATGAAATCATGATACCATGACTGCCAGCCGCCACTAAAGAAAGCAGTGGCGAGTTTTTGTGCGGGCTAAAACCGGCTAAAAATGGTAAGAAGTTCTCTCCAAGCCAATCCCCCACGGCCCGCCCCCCCCCCCCCCACCTTGCAGTAATTGCAGGCATATAGGTGGGCTCAGGGAGGCTGTAGGGGTGGGGGGTTCAGCCCCTGGCCAAGGCCATCCCGCTGTTTTGCGGGAGCGACCCCCCCCCCCACCTGGCCAACCCCAGTATCGAAAAAAATGGCTAAAGATGCGTGTTTTTGCTTAAGTTTCAGTGTAGTGTGACCCAAAAACGCTTAAAAAGTGCTATTTTGGCATTGTTTTGACACATTTTCGCCCAAAAAGCACGGATTTACACGCTATTTTGGTGCGAAATCTTCCACTTCAACCACACCTCCTCCAAAATTTTCGATCCCGGCCGGATGGCTGGTGACCCCTCCCCCTAGAAACCCCCAGCCACCCCCCCCCCCCCCCGTCTTTTGACCCAATATACACCTAAGAGCGAGCTCCCCTTGCACCATGTGCACAAAAAAACAATCGCATCTACCAATAAAAAAATGGACAAGAATTATAAGGAAGCCACAACCGTTTCACCAAGTCCACCCCCTCGACAAGCCGTCTGGAGGTTGCCAACAGCAAGGCGACGGTCAGTTCTGCCGTCGCTTCCGTCAGCACGTCGGGTGTGTAGCCCAATCTGATTTTGCTGAATTTTCAGACATTAAAATTTAATTTAAAAATAAAAATGACGCAAAACCCAACCGCTCCTTCAAAGCGTCCAAGTCGACGTGGTCATAGCCAACGGACATGGTCGACACGACGCGAAGGCGCTTGCCTGAATTTAAAATTATATTTATTAAAAAAATTTCTTCACGCACAAATTCTTACCAAACCAAAGCTAATCTCTTCAATAACACGAGCAAAACATACAGTGGTTCAAGAGATCTTTGTCGATTTGATCGCTAATCAAGCAGTAAAGTCCATCGGCATTTTCAGCGGAACTCAGCAACACATTTCTAGGCACCGGTACCGACTCCGAATCCCACACGCTCACCTCGCATCTGGAATTTTGCCAATTTTGCAATTAAAAAATTGAATGAATGTTTTACTGACTTCTCTTGTAGAATGTCCACAACGAACTGGGGCAACTTGCGAGTAACGTAGACTTTGGGCAAATTCAAAAGGTTTTTCGACATTTTCGAAAAATTAGATAAAAGACACTTTTGAGGCGCAGCCAACAATCGAAAGGAAAATTTTTGTGCGACTTTATGCATAAATAAAGCAGAAAGTCTTAGAAATGCAAAACAAACTCCTTGAATTTTAGTTCAGTTTGAATTGCGGACATACAGTAAAAACAGATGTACAAAAAAATCGTACCAGCACAAACAAGCGCACAGAGAAAATTGACATTTCAAACAGGAAAGAACAAAGGAAAAGCGAAAGCGATTGCACAGCAATCATGTGTGTGCATCGCATACACACTGAACAGAGACGGTAAAGCACGAAAGCGTCTCCAGAAAATACCGACGTAAAGATTTCGCTATTTTTTCTTAACTTCAGTGTTCTCTCTTGTCATTCAACTTTCGGCAAATCTTGATCTGGCTTGGATTGCGCTTGCTGCTGCGGATTTTGGTTGGCGCGCGTCGTTGCGGGCGTTTTGATAGCTCCGGCTCCGGACACCTGACTCTTGGCGATTTTCGGGCGACTAAAAGAATCCACCGATACCCCAATTTCTCCATTAGCGGAAACGCTATGAGACTGATCCGCAGACGGATTCTGCACTGCATAGAATATTTCAATTGTGACAATGCAGTAAGAATTCTTTAAATTTTTTGTCCATTACTTTGCCATTTCAGCATCAAATCCTACATCCAGCGCCAAACCCTGCCTACCACAGCAGCAGTGCGACCACTGCTCTGCGTATCTCCTTGAGGCGCCAGGCGAAGATGACGAGGTTCGAGAGGCAGTTGATTCTGACGACGTTGTAGCAGTAGTAGGCGACCAAGTAGGCGCTGCGCCGAGGGAGCAGCCCTCCGAACAGGGCGACGAGCACTAGGGACAGGGGCAGCACCTGCAGACAGGCCGTACACACCCCGATGGCCAGCACCGTCTGGTTGAGGCGCCGCTGCAGGCGCAGCTCCGCCGGACTGTAGCTGTAATGGAAAACGGCGCGCCTGTCTGTACGTGCCTGTGCGTGCCGGTGCGTGCCAGTGCGTGCAGGTCGGTGGGGGTGCCTCGCGCAAGCGTGCTACTACTGACGTGTGCTCGAGCGCGCCGTGTAGCACGACATTCTTGTAAGCCCTGGGCACGTAGGCGTAGATGGCGAGGCTGACGATGCCACCGATTAGCGCCACCCCGTCGGAGAAACGCTGGTAGAGTGGAGGGAGGTTGTGCGCGCACTTGGCCAGAGGCAGCGGTGGCAACTGGCCCGTTTCCTAGAGTAGGCATAGGCATGAGATACCATGTACGTGTAAACTGCTTGAAAGAAACTTGCCTACCAGCACAAAGTTGGTTGCAACTGCCCATATGGCCACTTGAGAGAGACAGTAAAGCAGCATGACCAACAAAACCTAATCGGTCGAAACCCATTCCGAACGGAACGCACGCACGCACGCACGCACGCACGCACGCACGCACGCACGCACGCACGCGCTTGCCCCCAAGTACCTTGTAAGCGTAGCGGATGCTGCGATTTGCGTACTCCTTGTAGCGCACGATTGCCAAGAGTCGGTCATAGGACACGATCACGACGGACACGCCAGTCAGCTGCTTGGCTATTGGATTCAGATAGCCCCATGGTTTCAGGATCTGACACACCGGTGTTGTGACAACGATTGAGTTCGTAAATCTCATACCCCAGTCCGTGAGGCGTATGATTGTCTGCAGCTGCAACAAGCGACCCAGGATACAGGTACATGTGGCGGCAACAATTAGGTATATCTAAATTCAATGAGCCGCAGTTACTGGAAATCCATTCCTAACTAACACTGGAATACTTTTAGAAGCCAATTGAGTGACTAATATAGCCGACGACTGATTTAGGTGGAACTGCATTTCAGTTTACCAAAACAACCTGAACAACAACAAAACGAGATACATGTACATACATACATACATACATACATTGGTCAGGAACGCTCCAAGTCCATAGACAAAGTCGGCAATTGTCAGAGTGGTTAGTATCAGAATTTCCTTTTTGCCTCTCAGTGATTTGTATCTGAGCACAGCCACCAAGATCAAGCCATTCGCCAAGACCATGCTAAGGCCCAGACAAAACGAGAAGCCTATCTCGAAGTTGTTTCTGTTCAGCTTGGGTGGTTCGTTTTTTTCAATCACGCTGCTGCTCAAGTTGTCCATGTGGAACTTGCACTGTGCACGACACTAGAACGACTCTATCGCACTCTTGCGAGAAACGAAGCGTGTCAGCCTACGGTTTGCGACACATTTAGCTGCACTCTAGTTGTTGTCAGCTCCAGCGATGCGCCAATCCTGCAAAAGACAATAGCCACTTCCATTACTTAACCCCCGTCCCCATTAAAGATGGGACGCTCGGCTAAGAGCGTTTCGCTAATGCACATGCGGATGTGTTTTGTTCAGTGATATTCAGTGATACCGTAATTCAAGTGAAACGATAAGTGCTGACTCTTGTCGGTAGCGATGTCACCAAAATGTCAGAAGACTTTTTTAATTTAATTAAAAACTCAAATCCTTATTTAACTATTTTTTTTTAAAGTCTACCAACTTCTTTAACAGTTCTTTAATAAATTAAAAAAGTCCTCTGCGTACTTTCTTAATTGAAAATGATTTTTTTAATTAAAAATATAGTTTCTTAATTGCATAGCGATGGTCCCTAAATATTTGTTTCTGTTTGCAGGGTATAGTGCTCTACAGTGGCATAGCCAGGGGGGGGGGGCGGTGAAGGGGGGTAGCGTCCCCCGCCGAAATTCTCCGAAGCGAAAAATTTTTTAACTTGGTACCCTCTGTTGCAATGTGCCAATATCGGCGTTTTTCTCAATTTCAATGCAAATAATGATGAAAACGACAGTAAAGAGCCAAATTTTCGCCTGCGGCGCATTGTTTTGCATATAAAAACCGTGAAAGTTCGTTACGCTACTCTAAAAAATTTGCCTGCGGCGCTATTTTGAGCACGGAAATCGACTGTTTTGACAACCTTGCTAACGTTTTGGTGTGCATGTAGTCAGACAAACGAGCGCAAAGCGTGTAAACAGATTGAATGAGAGAGTGTCTAAAGCTTCCCCAGCCAAAATGGCGCAATGTCCAAAAAATTCGACAGGGTCCTCCCCCCTGTTGCAAAATTGAGAATTTGGCCGAGATTGGACTCCCCCCCCCCCCCGAAATCAAGTCCTGGCTACGCCACTGGAGCTCTAGCAGCCCTCTGCTTGGGCAGCAGTTGAGCGATGTGCTTTGAACGAACAAGCACACATTGCTGAGGTGGCGGGGCAGTAGAGTTCTGTTTCTGTCTACGGGTATAGTGCTCTAGCAGCCCTCTGCTTGAGCAGCAGTTGAGCGATGTGCTTTGAACGAACAAGCACACATTGCTGAGGTGGCGGGGCAGTAGAGTTCTGTTTCTGTCTCAGGGTATAGTGCTCTAGCAGCCCTCTGCTTGAGCAGCAGTTGAGCGATGTGCTTTGAACGAACAAGCACACATTGCTGAGGTGGCGGGGCAGTAGAGTTCTGTTTCTGTCTCAGGGTATAGTGCTCTAGCAGCCCTCTGCTTGAGCAGCAGTTGA
>JASAMY010000428.1:0-10615 GCA_030248085.1 Paralinhomoeus sp. GSCO2_6 | reverse complement strand
CGTTGGAGGCTTAGGCTTCACTTGGGCCTAGACTTAGGCCTTTTTAGGCTTTGCTTCGTTGTGCCTGTGCCACAAAGAAAACCATTTCTCCCATCTTTTTACTCCTACTTACCCCTTTAGGTAGATGCCGGATTGAGAACGCTTGTGCGTGGGAATACCCTTTCCAGGTGTCACGATTCCAGGTGTCACCGGAGGCAGACCCTCTTTGGGAGGGGCAGTGGAGAGATGCACACCGAAATGATATTCTTTGCTTAGACTGTCTTATGCCAGTGCTCAGGCTTAGGCTCAGGCTTTTGCTTAGGCTTAGGCCTAGGCATGCGCGCACGCATGCACACACGCATGCACATGCGCTTTTCCTCCAACGCAACTGCCGCCGACACCCCGCAGACTCTACATCCTGCTTTCTCAGCGTCTTCTCGGCTGCCGCCGCTTCTTTGTGCCTGCCAGCTGCACTTGACGAGGCAGGCGCGGCCGCGCGGCCGTCCTGTGGGCGACGTCGTTGAGCGCCGTGGCCTGCCACCTGCTGCTGGCGCCTCTGCTCGGTTGTCACGCCAGCGCTCGTGCAGGATATCGGCGAAGTCGCGCCTCAGGAGGCGCTCGTTGACACGCACCTCCGCCTCATCTCTGAGAGCAGGGCGGCCAGCGCTCTTCTCGTCTCGCGCTCCTGAACAACTGGTGCGTTACGGCTGGGCCGTAAGCAATAAATCAAGAGCGGCAGGACAGCGTCAGTCACCATGGATGTCGTCGGCGGGTGGGCAGGTGACGGCGGACGCTTCTCCAAATGTTGTCCAGCATCGGAATCTGTGAGGGATGTGGTCATCCAGCCCAACTAAATGGGCAGATAGCTTTCGAAATCCCAGGACCTGAAATCCGACTGGCCACGCATGACGTGTGCGGAACGACGACGTACGACGATGTTAGCCATGTACACTGCACCCGTCAGCAGTAGCATACGCAAGGGGGAGGGTGGGGAGGGCTGGCGCCCTCTCATTGAGAACATCCTGAGCTTTTTTGCAACAGGGTACAATACCCTGTTGAAATTCGCCCTCAAAGGGCACAAGGGCACAAGGACAAGGGCACAAGGGTAACTTCTGGTTGTGACGTCACACTCAGTGACGATGGCGAAACAGTGCTTTTCATGCCACGTGTGCTTGTTGAGCCAGCCTGAGCCCAAGCTAAGCCGAAGCTAAGCCCAAGCTAAGCCAAAGCTAAGCCCATGCCAAGCCTAAGCTAAGCCTAAGCTAAGCCTAAGCTAAGCCTAAGCTAAGCCCAAGCTAAGCTAAGCCTAAGCTAAGCCTAAGCTAAAACTCAGCAAAGTTTCAGCTAAGTTTCAGCTAAACCTAAGCTAAGCCAAAGCTAAGCCTAAGCTAAGCTAAGCCTAAGCTAAGCCTAAGCTAAAACTCAGCAAAGTTTCAGCTAAGTTTCAGCTAAACCTAAGCTAAGCCAAAGCTAAGCCTAAACTAAGCCTGAACTAAGTCTAAGCTAAGCCCAAGACCAAGTCAGAGCGAAGAATATTATTTCGGTGCGCACCTCTCTACTGCCCCTCCCAAAGAGGGTCTGCCTCCGGTGACAGGTGCGTTAGCATAGTGATACACACACAAAACCGGTGATAATGATACGGTAGTCCCAAATTTAAAAGAAACTTAAATAATGTAAAGTTTAACAAAGTTTAAGTTTGTGACGCGCGAGTGGGCATGTGTGTGAGAGTTCGTCCAGCCGGGAATGTGCGCCGCGATGCTCTCAGGCCCCAACAAGCGGAATTTGGTCCGCGAGCGTCTTTGCAATGGCCAGACTCTCGATTTGTGCCTACGAACGAATGGAAATCCCCAGTAAACGTCAAAAGTTATATAATTTGCAGTACCTGTCTATGAGCCTGACGGGGGTGCATGTCGTTCTGCTGAACAGCGCGGCGGAACTTCCTGTCCAGTTTCTTCGCCTCCACCTGCTGACGAGACAGAAGGGGGCACTGAGGGTGATGTTCGGCGCACCCCGCACCGCTCGCGGCGACGCCTCCAGTAGACCTCATAATCAAAGTCGGTATCAAACCGCTGCTTTTTCTGCTTTCCTTGGCAAACAGTTTGTAGCACGGATTGCAGCGGTAGTACGTGTCACCGGTAGACGATACATGTGTGTAGACGAAACTTCTCGCCTTCGCGTACCACCAGCACTTTTCCTTTCAGATTCGCGGCGAGCAAAAAGTGCTGCGACTCCGAGCTTTCTTGATTCTTCTCTGAGAACTGAGACGGCTCTTCTGAAAGCTCATCAGAACCGCAGGTGGGTGGACAATTCAGAATCCCGTCCTGTCGACAGAATCGGCTGTCGAACGCACGCCGCAAGCTTTGCACTTCTGCAGCCACAGAGGAGACGCTCTTCTCGATGGCGGCCAGTCTGGTGTTCAGCAAGGAAGTCGGGTCAGCAGAGAAAGACCGTCGACGAGCGCCGCCGTCAGCTCCGCCGCACTCGGCCCGATGGTCCCCGAAACACGGGTCTATTGTACCCCGGGCCGAGACGACGGCGGATGGCTGAACGGCGGCCTGAAGACGGGATTCCAAAGAATTCCTTAGCTGAGACAACCGCGGTTTCTCGACGCCGTTCTTGACGATTCTGGGTCGTCCGAGAGGACGACTGCCGATGCTGTCGTCCCTAATGTGACGAAGAACTGACGCAGCACTGACGCGCTGGCCTGACAGCCTCTAAAAATCACATGTATAACAAGCAGCACATAAAGTACAGAATAATCATGCAGTAAAACCGAGATTTCGGCAGCTAATTTTCGATGCGACAAAACAGATCTTCCAGACTTGTAGTCGGAGATCAGACGCTGAACATCACGCCTCGTCCACACATTCGACCGAAAAGTTCCGCAAGGATTCGCCATTAAATTTTAAATTTTATGATTTTTTACGCTTTAGTTAGCAACTTAAAAAACCGCGCGTACCGTACATGCAAAAAACGCAGCGCTTCGGCTTTTTTTGACTGCTTCGGCATTTTCTGACTGCTTCGGCATTATTTTGAACGTTAACACCCTTGGCATGACAATTTTTTGCAGTCTATACATTTCCTTTTAACGGTTCCTTTATTTCTGTGCAGTTTTCACTACTTTTTGGCGCTGATGCTTCGCAATTTTTGGCGCTGCTTCGGCATTTTCGGAACGCTGCTTCGGCATTAATATCACTCTGACCCGACGCGCGGTGACACCTGGAACTGTGACACCTGGTGACACCTGCAAAGGATATTCCCTTGTGCGTGCAGTAATAGAATATTAATTAATTGCCTCTCTAATTGGCTCACATGGCTAGCAGCAGTGCCTCAGCAACGTGCTGCTATCTGCTTCTGCAGCTATGCGCGATAGTGGCGGCGCTCGTGGCTTTGGTGATTGTGGTGCCCAACTATAGGTACGCGAGCATACGTGCATATTGACCCATACATTTTCTGGGTGGGGGGCATACCTGTAACTGGGTCTGGCAGAGTGGGGGGGGGGGGGGGGTAGCTGGCCGATTTTGGGGGAGGGGGTCTCCGGAGCAAAAAGTGGGGGGGGGGGGGTAGCTGGCCATTGTTTGAGTTATAATGGTACTTATTGGTCTAAAATGGGTATAAAAAGGGTGTAAACAGTGTTATTTAGCTGTTTTATGGTCATATAACACTGAAAAGCACTGAAAAACACCAACAGTTACTCACTTTTATCGTTTTAGACATGACAAAAATCCTTTGGGAAAATTCTGGGGGGGGGGGGTCGGGGGGGGGAGTTGGGGGGTGGTTGAAAAACTAGTGGGGGGCCCCCCCCCAAACCACCCCCCCAGTTACAGGTATGGTGGGGGGGGGGGTAGGCCCACCTTGGCCTGACGTCACTCCGTCAGAAAAGTGTCACCCCGTGAATTAGTGTCGCGCCATGATATCCCTGCAGTTGTAAACGCAGTTGTTATGGAATACTATCCCTTGTTTCGACATCTTACCATCCCAGCATAGATGGAGCCACTACATGCAACGATCATCCTGACACATGTTATAATTTATGCATTTTTTTGTCACAGACAACTTTGACAGAGATTGATGTTGATGATGCTGTGTCAAACCAATTATAACGCGTTTAATGGTTGCTGAGGCGCGGTTTACTTTACTTTACGGTTTACTTTACTTTACTACATCTCGCAATTTACTTGTGGCGGCAAGTACATATTCTTTCAGCCGCGTTTAAAATATTTTACAGTTTTAATGTACAGGGTGTTTCATATATATATTCCACCCCCCCCCCCCTACAGCTAGTTCCAGTGAACCGATTGGGTTAAAATTTGCATACATATTATGCCCCCTGTGGCTGCGAATTGGAATTCCAAGTTTCGTTGATTTTCATGCAGCGGCTACTGTTTTTCAAAATTCTTTCAAATATCAAAAATTTTCAACTATTTTCAAAATTAAAGTTTTTAACACAGTTCGACGCGGCTCATCGAGCTGATTCCGAAAACGCTAAGATGTTTTGGATTTGATCACGTTTCAGTCGAGAAAATTGCGAAGAAACTATCACTGCTTGGTCACCATAATGCTGTGCTGGAAGGGCTGGAGGAGACTGACACGAACTTGTTTGATAGGCTGCTCACTTCCATGTCGAAGCAATTCGAGCACGTTTCGCAGGCCAATGGTGGTCACGCAGATTATAGATCGCGCTGTTGTTCTGTTGTTGCCTCGCGCAATGACAGTGTTGGTGAAAATTTTCTTAAAAACTCTGGACAAATATAACTGGACCAACAGGTGGCACATTTTGGCAATTTTCTCAATTGACACCTTTGACACCACACCATCGAATCCAAAACATCTTTGCATTTTCGGAATCAGCTCGACGAGCCGCGTCGAACTGTGTTAAAACTTTAATGTTTTAAAATAGTCAAGAAATTTCGATATCTTTGAGAATTTTATCAATCAGTAGCCCCTGCATTAAAATCGACTCTTTGTATTCCAATTCGCAGCCACAGGGGTATATGTATGGAAAATTTGAGCCCAATCGGTTCAATGGAACTAGTTGTAGGGGGGGTGGAATAGATATATGAAACACCCTGTACTTATCGTATTGTTTATTCATATTAGGTATTAATGTCGCGTTTACCAAAAAGTACCGATTTAAATGTTTTCTGGTGCACCCTCGCCTCTCAGCCAACCCCCTGACTGAACCCCCCCCCCCCCAGTAAATCGAGAACGAACCTACACATGGTTCGATTTTTTCCTTTTTCCGTTTTTTTTTGCCGTTTTCAGCATTTTCGACTCCAACTATCCGTTTCCACACAAGGGGCTGGTGATTTTCACTGTGTTCCTTCAACTTAGTGCCGCTTGCTACTCTGTGGTGGGACCATGCATTGAGGACGACACCACCGCTTCGTTGTCCGTGTGCGAGGTAAAAAGAAAAACTGGTTAAAAAAAGGTAAAAAGGTAAAAAAAAACCAACACGCGAATGACGGCCCATAAAAAGCACGCATCCACACCCACGCACCGGCGCGCACGCACGCACGCACGCATGTAGCAAGCATACTGTTGGATAAAAAAAATTTCAATTTTGACTTGGGAGCCATCATTGGTGCCAAATACCTGTGCCATAAGGTATTTTTTGGCCTATTAGAGTGCAAACACAACTAATAGTGCTTCCCTAAAGCCTTTCGAAGTGTATTTAGCAACGTTCGTGCATGGTACTGCACTATGTTGGGAGCCTGTTGGGATTTGGGAACCCCAAAAAGAGCTTGCTTTTGGTGCTAAGCTAATAAGCAAGTTTATGCATGAATAACTACTAATTGTAAACTACTACTACTAACACTGTAACACTGTAAACTGTAAACTACTAACATCTAAACACTATTTAAACGCTTTTTTGCCACTCAAAAGCTATATTTTACCCAAAAACAAAGGAAACCCAAAAAGAAAAGAAATTTGTTTTTAATTTAAAAAAATCCAACTTAAAAATTTTTTTTAAACAAACTTTTTTTAAAATTGTGCAACCCTGGAAACAGCGCAAAACTTTTGGTAACAAAATTTCAGATCGTGTATTCGGTGGTCTGCTTTGGAGTTATAGTGGGTCCACCGATTTACGTGCTCCTATTTGTGTTCGAGCAACTAGCCCATCGGACACTGTTGAAGATAGTGTTACGGTGACATTCGATAAATAGTTAGGATGCTGCGCATATTCAATCTACGGCTAGTGTGAGTCCGTTAGTGTGTACAAAAAACTCTTACTGGTGAACTTAATTGTACTCACAAGAGGTTATGGGCCCAGCCCACGCGTAAATTAGTTCACAGTAAGGTACAGCGTCCGTGCTGTCGTGGAGTGTTGAAAGAAGCAGTTGAGAAATAGCTGCTGGGTAGCGGAGCCTGCAGAAGAATGGCTGCCGCCGACCGACTCCCGATCGACAAGCTGACGACGGACTGCTGGGCGCAGTGGAAGAGAAAGCTGCGCGTCTACCTGATCGCGAAGGGGCTGTGGGGCGTCGTCAGCGGAGAGGAACTGCGACCTGACCGAGACGCTGACCAAGCCGCCTGGCAGACCAAGGAGAATCAGGCGATGGCGATCATCGTGCTGAGCATCGACAACTCCTTGCTCTGCATTGTCGACGAAGCGGTGACGTCAGCCGAATGCTGGACGGCGCTTCGGGGTCACTTCGAGAGAGCGGCCGGAGCCACCAAGCACCATCTTCTGTGCCAGCTGATGGAGATGAAGATGAAGATCGACGACAGGATCGAGACGCACGTCAAGGCGCTGTACGACCTGTGCCGTCGACTGGAGGCCATCAACTATCCAGTCGATCAGCAGCTGAAGGTGACGGTGCTGCTACGATCTCTGCCTGAAGAATATGCCATGATCAGAACCAGCTTGGCTCTGAAAGGGGACGCGCTCACGCTGGAGGAGGCCGTCCAGGCGCTGATCACGAACGAGCAGCAGGCTCAACGGCTTCCGACATTCGCCGACGACGGAGCGATATTTGCGAGAAGTCGCGGTCGACACGACTTGTTGCAAGGAGGAGAAAGAAGCGGCAGAAGCTTCAACCAGCAGTGTGGAGGCAGGAGGGTCACCTGCTACAACTGCGGCGAAGTGGGTCACTTCAAGCGTGACTGTCCGAAAGCTAGACAACACGGAGCGGCGAGAGTGGCACATGACGATGAAGATCAACTTCTCATGGTGCTACCAGCGCAAGGCAGAAGAATCGACTCGTGGATCATCGATTCTGGCGCGACCTCGCATATGACTTGCGACTCGAGAAACTTCCTCGACTACAAGAAGTTTGAAGAGCCGCGCACGGTTTGGACAGCTGACGGACGACAGCTCAAGGCGATCGGCTCAGGACGAGTGAAGATCCAGACGATAGTCGGCAGAGTCGTCAAGAAGATCACGGCGACCGACGTGCTCTACATCCCGGCTTTGGAACACAATCTGCTGTCCGTACAACAGATGAATTGCCGAGGAGTGAATGTCCTCTTCAGCAATGGAAAGGTGTCCATCCGTCACGGAAGAACTGGCGACTTGTGGGCAACGGCAACGAAGAAGGGAAAGCTGTTTGTCCTGGATGTCCCGAAGTGGACTGAAACCGAGAAGAAGCCGTCGGGTCGATTGAAGGCCACCGTCGAGGATAGTGCGATGATGGCGACTGAGGACCACTTCAAGGTCGAGAAGATCGTTCGACACGATCATCTTGAGGAGGAGGAGTGCGACTGCCTGCACAAGATCGAGTCAGAGCAGCGGCAGCACGCGCGAGACGCGACAAAGAAGACGGCTGCAGAGCAGAAGCGCAAGAAGCTCAAGGCCAAGAGAGCGAAGATGGCGCTCGACAGCGAGGAGGAGAACATGGGCGTCAAGGGCGACGAGAAGCTGGCCGTGGCCGGCGTCCACCTCTACATCGACGTGCGACGGCAGTCCTTCCACAACACAGAGCCAACGCGACGCCGCTACACCGACAGGGACAAACCGGACGTCGTCAACTACCACTTCAAGAATGTCACCGAGGAGGAGTGTTGAAGATAGTGTTACGGTGACATTCGATAAATAGTTAGGATGCTGCGCATATTCAATCTACGGCTAGTGTGAGTCCGTTAGTGTGTACAAAAAACTCTTACTGGTGAACTTAATTGTACTCACAAGAGACACTGCTAGTTGCTTTTTCATTAGTTTGCATTACGCAGTGTTGTATGTATGCTTTGCGTTTGATACGTTACAGATGTGATTCTCACCAGTCTTCTCGCCTTTGTCCTCATATCGAATGTCTGCAGAGCCGTGATTTATTTTGGAACTGGTGGACAACCCATCTAAGCTGTTGAGTGACTGTTGCTCGGGATCCCGAAGGATTCCTGAGCCGCAAGTGGTACGGATTGACTATTTTGTTTGACACCACCACCACACCATATACAGGGTGTTTTATATACCCAACCCCCCCCCCCCCCCCTACAGCTAGTATCCGAACCGAATGGGCTCAAATTTTGCATACATATACCCCCGTGGCTGCGAATTAGGATGCCGCATTTCGCTGATTTTCATGCAGGGGCTACTGATTTATAGTCTTTTAAATAATATCGAAATTTTTCGACTATTAAGTTTTTGGCACAGTTCGACGTGGCTCGTCGAGCTGATTCCGAAAATGCTAAGATGGTTTGGATTCGATCATGTTTCAGTCGAGAAAATGGCGAAAAACTATTACTGCTCAGGCACCTTAACACTGTGCTGGGAAGAGCTGGGAAGAGGAAGAGGAAAGTGACACAAACTTATTCGTTCAAGGCTACCTGTTCTAGCTACCTCCATGTCAAAGCAATCATAGGCTCTTCGGCAAGCCGATGGGAGCCACACATTATTGTTTGCCCTGTTGCTCTGTTGTTGCCTCGCGTAATGACAGTGCTGCTGAAAATGCCTCAAAAAACTGACAAACAAATAACTGGACCAACTGCTGATAGTCCAATTTTCTCGATTGAAACATGATCAAATCCAAAACATTGTAGCGTTTTCGGAATCAGCTCGACGAGACACGTCGAAGAGTCAACACGTTTAATTTTTAAAATAGTCGAAAAATTTCGATATTTTTTAAATTTTATAAATCAGTAGCCCCTGTATGAAAATCAACGAAATGCGGCATTCTAATTTTGCAGCTGAAGGGGGTATATGCATGCAAAATGTAAGCCCAATCGGTTCAGGGGCGCTTGCTGTAGGGGGGAATATATATATGAAACACCCTGTATATACCGTAAACCCTATAATTAGCCCCCCGGGGGCTAATTTTTTCGTTCGAGCTCTAGGAGGGTGTATAATTAGTGGGGGGGGGGCTAATTATAGGGGGGGCTTATAAACTGGAAGTGTCGATGAGTGGGAAGATGTGTGGGCGAAAGGGCGCGTGGAGGCGATTTTTAAGGGAAAAAGGCGCTGTGCACACACGTTGGTACACTCTAACACACTCTCACACACTCTCACATACACATACGTGTACATACATACACATACGCGACCATACATACACCCAGACATGGAAACATGTGCCTTTTAGACGATGGTTCATTTAGGGAAGGGGTGTAATTATAGGGGGGGGGGGGGGGCTTATTAACTCAAAGTGGTCTTGGGAGGGTGTATTATTATAGGGGGGGCTAATTATAGGGGGGGGGGCTAATTATAGGGTTTACGGTATGTAGCCAGGTCAGAGCGAAAGGGTGTGGAGCAAAACTAGGGGTAGGTGACATGTTTCGACTTATACTGTTCTTTTTTTGGGCAAAATAGGCTCTAAATGGCGCTACTTAGCTGTTTTACGGTCGTATAACACTGAAAAATCGCTATCCACTGTATTTTGCAGGAGGTGGCGCGAAGTCCGCCAACCCCTTCAAGGCGGCCTCGCTCGTCCGGTGGTGTCAATGTCAACTTCAACGTCAACCTCAACATCAATGTCAACGTCAATCACGTTTATGAGACTTCAGAACTGCGGGTGGACCTGGAGGCTCCCCCACCCAGTTACGTGGAAGAGGACGCTCCTCCACCCACTTATGATGAAGTCGTCCACATGACCCGCTGACGTGTGGTTTATACCGGTGTAGTGGCTAGCATACAGAACCGGTATTCCTGAGACCTGGGTTCGAATCCCAGCACTTTTTTTTACAACTCAAAATATAAGGTGTCTTCCTTTATCCAGGGCATTTCTCGTGCTCTCGATGATGCCCTAGATTACAGATGGCGTTCTTCCGAATGTCTTTGGATAATTATGCGGCTCTTGATGGGAAGGCGTCACCCTACGTGTAACCGGGTCTTGATGAGTGGGGGGGGTGTAAATGGCCGAATTCTGGGGGGGGGGGGGGGTGTCTGGAGCAAAAAGTTGGGGGTATCCGGCCATTTTTGAGTTATACTGGTACTTTTTGGTCAAAAATGGGTATAAATAGGGTCTAAACAGTGTTATCTAGCTGTTTTATGGTCATATAACACTGAAAAGCACTGAAATACACCAAAATTTACTTACTTTTATCGTTTTAGACTGAGTGAAAATCCCTCGGGAAACTGCGGGGGGGAGGGTTGGGGCGAGGGTTTGGTTGGGGGGAGTTGGAAAAATTTTGCGGCCCCCCCCAGTTACAGTATGGGGTCACGGAGATTCGTGTGCTGCATGGGCCATTGACGGCCTCCTAC
>JASAMY010002373.1:0-10638 GCA_030248085.1 Paralinhomoeus sp. GSCO2_6 | reverse complement strand
TGTACATATATAGCCCCCTATAATTGGACCCGCATCTTCTGAGATGTGCACATACATGCACACGTGCACACATACGATGAGACGTGCACATACAACACATACAGATTAGGGTTTGCATTCACATGGTATGTAGGTTACTTTCTGCAGCTAAAGTTGACAGCAGAGCAACAATCTGCTCGGCTGTTGGCGACTGTCTACAAACCGTCTGGACGACCGTTGGGGTCAAGGACTATGTTGTTGAACTGTGTGTCAAAAAGTGTTCAAATCTCCTATATGTCAACTTCTTGGATGTTTTGATGGGGTTTCTGCTCGTGTGGCAAACATTCACAGTCTTTGTGATTGCCGTCAACAGAATGATTGGAGTGGTGTATCCCACCAAGCTGGAAAAGGTGCATTGCGTGTATACCGTACATTCTCCAATAGTGCGGTCGAAGAGGCGCACGTTTTCTCAGATGAGAATGGGAAGGGATATGGGCTTTGGGAAGGGATTTCAAATTAGTCCTTTTTCTAACAGCGTGTTCTGACCGAATAGGGGTACCAATATCTTCTGCGTGCGACTTCTTCTTCAGATATTTGGGATCAAGGGCACACTGGCATGGATTGTTACCATTCTTGGTGTAAGCTTGACTGTTGCGTCGTTCGTTGCCCTCAGAGTTCCCGGTCACAAACAAAACAGCACGACGCTGGAAATGTACGAGAATGTTGAAGCGAAGGTATACACCCAGCAACGCATGGCAGTGCTTAGGGCAAGAACTGTTTAGCGATTTCCTTCTAGAGCGTGGGAGCGGCCATTGGAGTGTCGTGCATGTTTCTGGGCTCGCTGCTCTGCTTCGTCTGTTACACGGTCGCATTCGCAGCACTGCTTAGGCAGAGACGACGGAATAGGACAACTCGCCGACGCCAACTCGCCGACGCCAACTCGCCGACGGATAACTCGCCGACGGGGACAACTCGCCGCTGCCATCTCGCCGCCGGGACAACTCGCCGCCGCCTGTCAGATTGCATCTCTGACAGTGCCAATGCATAGGCTTACGCGCATTCAAGCAGCAGGGAGGGGGCGAGGGGTGCGGGTTGGCTTGCTGTACGATACTGTACGGACGCCCAGAAATACGCGACGGACGAGAGGCTTTTCTTCTCTACGACAGCGGAGCGGCTGCTGGCAACAATCGCCTGCTCATCTTTGGCAGGGAGCGCAACGTGCAGCTGCTCGTCCAGAGCCGCCACTGGTTCGACGCTGTGGCGAACGCCGTCGACCCCGAGCTGCAGCCAGTCGTCGACTGGTTCGAGCACTACATGGGCAAGCTGAATCGCGGCCGGCACCCGACGCGCTTCCCTTCCCAGTGGTGGAACGTGCCCGCGCGTGCCCAACAAACTCCACCGCACCAACAACTTCGCCGAGGCTGCCAACCGCAGCATTCAAGCCCAGAGCGGCGAGAGAGAACCACCCCACCATTTGGCGCTTCATCGATGCCGTCAAGAAGATCCAGCGCAAAGGCGACGCCTACCTGGAGAAGCTCGTTGGCGGCCATGAGCCCACCAAGAAAATGCGCTAGTACCGGCGCGCCGACCGGTGCATCTGCAAGCTGCTGACGGAATTTGAGGAACGCGCGCCCCACGACTTCTTAAGAGGCATCGTAAATACCTATGTACGTAAATTGCGGTGCTGCGGAATGCAGTTTCAATTGACGGCTTGACAAAAATAAAATTTGGTGTCGGCGAGTTGTCCTGGCGGCGAGTCGTCCATCGGCGAGTTGGCATCGGCGAGACGGCAGCGGCGAGTCGGCGGTGGCGAGTTGGCTGTCGGCCAGTTGTCGCACACCCAGAGACGAGCATCGACCATCGGCCAGACTAGCAGCAGCAGCCATGGCAACACGGCGGCTTTGGTAGAGGCGAAGCTGGCCATCTGCGCCTGCCTGACGGCCACCCTGCAAGCGGTCGCCGTGCTCGCCGTCGCGACACTCGCCTTGGTGCCTGAGGATTCCACTGCCAGTGCAGCTGCACTTCTCTTGTGCGCATCAGTATGGTACATATACCTATGTACATAACTCCGCCGTGGCGTTTTGTATTCCGCGCCAACGATGCGTCGTGCGACGAATGCGCTCTATCTTTTTTTGCTGTTCAGATTCACGGTCACTTGGGCGGCGTTCACTTGGATGAACCCCTACTTTTTGCTGGCCATGTCAACGACTACTAGAACTGCATTTGCCGAGATCATTGCTGAGTTCCTCCCTTTCTAAAAGACAAGGGAATCTCAATCGAGAGCGGACAGAAAACCGAGCAATTCCCCTATAAAGCACTGTTGTAGACTTTGGGTCAACGCGTTTACTTCTGAGAAATAAATGCTCTCATAGCTGGCACTGTTGCTAGTGTACCTATACACTTTTTCAGTGAATCCAATCCAATTCCTGCAGCACAGCTCTGGGCAGACAATTAACCGGCAGACAATCGCAGACAGTCAACCGGTTGTAGGGTCTATAGTCTTCAAAAATACTGTAGAAATTAAAAAAAATTGTAGTTTTGATGATTCACTTCGTAACTGAATAAAACAAGCGAGTTATGCGAATAAATAGGCCTACCGCACCACCAACAAAGCTCCACGAAATCGAGCCTGACAAATTCTAAGGTGCATACTGTAATCCTCCCCAGAACGCCTCCCTGCAATTGTCGCTCCCTCCGCTCCAATGAACCCAGGAGAGAGGGTGGGTTGAAAAATAAACGTCCACTCGGTCTGGAACACAGTTACTATGCAACGATTTGCCAAAAAACAATGGTCCATTTAGGGAGGTGGTGTAATTCTAGTGGGGGCTAAAAAACCCAAGTGCTCTAGGGAGGGGGTGTAATTGTAGGGGCTGGTAAATAACGTGCGTTAATTATAGGGTTTACGGTATGAAAACTGTACGGAAAACCCGGTACAGTGGTCCACATCAGGTTCACCACACTCTAATTCAATTACGTCTTTTGAAACCGGCTTCATACACTTGACGTTCTTCTCAGCAAAACGTCACCACCGACAGCAACGCAGAACCGAGGAAAAGCCAACGCGGAGACTCGCATCTAAGCACAAATCGATGAACACATCCACAAGTGGCCTGGATAACGGAAGAAAGTAGAAGAACGAAACGACCGCTTGTCTCTTTGCAACATTTGAAGCTGCATCGCACTGATTATTGGCCATTTCATAGAGGTAGTAGTACACGCAGTATGCGAGCAGCAGCAGCTGACTAGCGCCCTGCGAGAAGAGTCTCACATGGCTGATGCCCGTTTTGCAGCGCTGACTCGTCCTCAGCGTTCTCGCTTGAACAGCACCCGTCAATGACACTGACAACAGCAGATTGGCTGCGTTAATGGTCAGAAATGACAGCAGTGCAGCTGCGCTATACACGTCGTGCAGATATTGAGCGAGCAGAACCATCGGCACACTCGATGCCGAGACAAGAGCGTCTACCACAAGAAGGAACGTCTAAATGTAAATGAGATTGTAAGTAAGCTATTGTACGACACGCAGCCCTGCACCACACGTGTAAGCAGCATGTGTAAAGTATGTACGTGTAAACAGCACGTGTAAGCGCGTGTATAAGCCCCACGTGTAAAGCCAGCGGCCCAGCCCCCAACCAGAGTCAGACGCAGAGAATCGCTCCTCTCACCCAGCATTTGCTTGTGGTTGTCCACTTCTTGTAGGCAAATGGCGTCAGAATGGAGCTCGTTTTCATCAAAGCCAAAGCTGTGTTGGATGCCATGGAGATTAGTGAAGTGATTACAAGAATGACGTAGTAGAATACCATCGCACTCGCATCAAGCAGTTGGCGCTCCGTATTGCAGAAGTACAGCAATGGAATCGTCGTCCCGAGAAACGCCGCAATCAAATACAACGTGTCCGCAAGATTCTTGTGGAATCGAAAAATCCATGGCAATGCAAGGAGTGCAGTCAATTTGCAAGTCACCGCAACTACAAGTTCTATGGTCTAGAGAGTCCTCGATAAACATATCCTATTGTTTAAGCAGTACCTTATGTTGGAGGGCGAAACTACCAAACCCAAAACCCTATAATTAGCTAAATCTGTTTTGTTCAGTTGTACGAGCGGAGCTATGTAATTGCTGGGTGTGGGTAACTTGGCTTGTAAATTGGAAGGCTCGACGCAAGGGCGCCTTTGTTGTCGCGGGGGCGGGAAGGGAGTGTGGGGGGTGGGGTATTATTCTATTGTTCTAGTGGGGAAAGCGCAATGATAGGAGTTTAGCACCCAGGTCTCCCATATATATAACACCCTTCCGAATACCTATATGTGCCTCCAAAGGGGAGGGGGAGGAGGGAGGGTATATTCGAAAACGGTCGATTGCTATGATGACAAATGGTTTGTACAACAGTTGCGCAAGTTTATTTCAAAGTGACTGCATAACAGATGGGATAGCCTTTCTTCGCCTTCCCATCCACAGAGCTGAGGTGTGCACTGCCAATACAATTATCACTAATGGCAGAAATCCAAAGTATATTGCCGCCCCTCCAACAAACACTCCATAAAGAAATGCTTAAACGCTCTGGTCTTCGTAAGCCGAGGTGTTTCTCAGTTCAATGCCAACCATCGATACATTGGAGCAGACTTTCAAAAGATGGTTGTTAATTGCTAAAGTTACGAGTGAGACATATCTTTCAGCGCATGTGGAGTTCATTGAAGAGCCAAGTGAGACCGCAAGTTCTAGTCGATTCCCCCTGACTGTCCTTTTAGGTGCACAACACACCACGCACCTATAGGTAGGTACTATGTATGTATGAAGTACACACAGTACAGGCAAGCGCATTCTTTTCAAGTAAGAACATACCTACGTATGTATAAGCGTGCGTGACTCTGGCTGGAAGTAGGTAGGATAGATAAGACGTATACAAACACTAAGCGTTTACAAATCAGGGTGTACGCGTCAGCTTGGGTGTCGTCGTCCTATTTGCCGGACTTCTCAATGCGGGTTTTTGAATTTTCGATCGCCTATAACTTTTGATTGCCTGAACGGATTTCGACGCGTTATGGCGCAAATGAACCGCCTTCTTCTGGGGCATCGAATGCGCCATAACGCGTTTCCTTGCTTTACTGTAAGGGGTCAATAGTTCCAAAAATGTTCCAATTTTGTGGCTTTTTTTTTTTCATGTTCTCTGCCAGGTTTTTGGAGCGCCACTCGTGAACGGCTAAAGGTATCGATATGAAACTTGGACAGCATCTGCAGCTATTGCAAAGAAAATAGACGCCCAAAGGATTTCTTGATAGGCAGCTTCGATTTTGAGATATCGTCGATTTGGCGATTTTTCTTGGACATAGCCGTTTTTTCGGGTGGTTTCCACCAAGAGTAAAACTCCAAAAAGTGCCGAGTAAACCCCCAATTTTTTTGATTTCCTTGAACAGTTTCTTATGGCAAGTCTATGCCAAGCCACTAAACCTAAAACTTGATTACTGATAATGAGATATTAGCTAATTAAAATTTTGGAAGAAATGTTTGTCCTCTATAGGCGCTTCAACCGTTGGTCTGAGAGGTTTGCTAAAATGGGGAAAGTTGATCGCCATGACCTGGAATAGACCCCTTTGAAAAAATTAGTCACCCCAGACGCACCAATATGTCTCTACGCTCTTGGGAAATTAGTGAAAAACGGCGATATTTCGGTGTGGTTAGCTCGGATCGCTTTGAGGTCAATAATAAAGTTGATCGCCAATCAGTGGGGAACATTTCATTCCTTAGGGCCAATGCGCTCCGACGCACCAAAATATTTTCACTTCCGGGAAAATCGCTATATCTCGATGTGGGTAGCTCAGATCAGTTCGGCTAAAACACAAAAGTTGACCGCCTGCATGTGTAGATCATTTTGGTTCTTTACACCACTACGCTCCGACGAACCAATATGGCATTACAGAAGTGCACGCACGCACGCACACCATCAAATGGGCTGCTTCACAAGAAACTTGATGTGGGTAGCTCGGATCACTTGGGCTAAAACACAAAAGTTGACCGCCTGCACGTGTAGATCATTTTGGTTCTTTACACCACTACGCTCCGACGAACCAATATGGCACTGCAGAAGTGCACGCACGCACGCACACCATCAAATGGGCTGCTTCACAAGAAACTTGATGTGGGTAGCTCGGATCACTTCGGCTAAAACACAAAAGTTGACCGCCTGCACGTGTAGATCATTTTGGTTCTTTACACCACTACGCTCCGACGAACCAATATGGCACTGCAGAAGTGCACGCACGCACGCACACCATCAAATGGGCTGCTTCACAAGAAACTTGATGTGGGTAGCTCGGATCACTTCGGCTAAAACACAAAAGTTGACCGCCTGCACGTGTAGATCATTTTGGTTCTTTACACCACTACGCTCCGACGAACCAATATGGCACTGCAGAAGTGCACGCACGCACGCACACTGTCAAAATGGGCTGCTTCGCAAGAAACTTGATGTGGGTAGGTCCGATCACTTCGGCTAAAACACAAAAGTTGACCGCCTAGTCATGGTGATCATTTCCATACTTTACATCACTATGCTCTGACGCAGCAATATAGCACAACTGCATGTGCATGCACGCATGCACATAATGTACATAGCACCTAGGTATGTACAATGTATCGTCATGCAGCTATTGACCCCTTCCCAAAAAAAATAACGTCTCGGTGTCGAGCGGACTCGATCGCGCCATCGTACGCGCATGTACGTCGGGCCATTCGCGAGTTGCTTTGCATTTGTTTATCAGGGTGTACGCGTCAGCGTACAACCCTAATATGTGACCACTTCTCAATGCGGGTTTTTGAATTTTCGATCGCCTATAACTTTTGATTGCCTGAACGGATTTCGACGCGTTATGGCGCAAATGAACCGCCTTCTTCTGGGGCATCGAATGCGCCATAACGCGTTTCCTTGCTTTACTGTAAGGGGTCGATAGTTCCAAAAATGTTCCAATTTTGTGGCTTTTTTTTTTCATGTTCTCTGCCAGGTTTTTGGAGCGCCACTCGTGAACGGCTAAAGGTATCGATATGAAACTTGGACAGCATCTGCAGCTATTGCAAAGAAAATAGACGCCCAAAGGATTTCTTGATAGGCAGCTTCGATTTTGAGATATCGTCGATTTGGCGATTTTTCTTGGACATAGCCGTTTTTTCGGGTGGTTTCCACCAAGAGTAAAACTCCAAAAAGTGCCGAGTAAACCCCCAATTTTTTTTGATTTCCTTGAACAGTTTCTTATGGCAAGTCTATGCCAAGCCACTAAACCTAAAACTTGATTACTGATAATGAGATATTAGCTAATTAAAATTTTGGAAGAAATGTTTGTCCTCTATAGGCGCTTCAACCGTTGGTCTGAGAGGTTTGCTAAAATGGGGAAAGTTGATCGCCATGACCTGGAATAGACCCCTTTGAAAAAATTAGTCACCCCAGACGCACCAATATGTCTCTACGCTCTTGGGAAATTAGTGAAAAACGGCGATATTTCGGTGTGGTTAGCTCGGATCGCTTTGAGGTCAATAATAAAGTTGATCGCCAATCAGTGGGGAACATTTCATTCCTTAGGGCCAATGCGCTCCGACGCACCAAAATATTTTCACTTCCGGGAAAATCGCTATATCTCGATGTGGGTAGCTCAGATCAGTTCGGCTAAAACACAAAAGTTGACCGCCTGCATGTGTAGATCATTTTGGTTCTTTACACCACTACGCTCCGACGAACCAATATGGCATTACAGAAGTGCACGCACGCACGCACACCATCAAATGGGCTGCTTCACAAGAAACTTGATGTGGGTAGCTCGGATCACTTGGGCTAAAACACAAAAGTTGACCGCCTGCACGTGTAGATCATTTTGGTTCTTTACACCACTACGCTCCGACGAACCAATATGGCACTGCAGAAGTGCACGCACGCACGCACACCATCAAATGGGCTGCTTCACAAGAAACTTGATGTGGGTAGCTCGGATCACTTCGGCTAAAACACAAAAGTTGACCGCCTGCACGTGTAGATCATTTTGGTTCTTTACACCACTACGCTCCGACGAACCAATATGGCACTGCAGAAGTGCACGCACGCACGCACACCATCAAATGGGCTGCTTCACAAGAAACTTGATGTGGGTAGCTCGGATCACTTCGGCTAAAACACAAAAGTTGACCGCCTGCACGTGTAGATCATTTTGGTTCTTTACACCACTACGCTCCGACGAACCAATATGGCATTACAGAAGTGCACGCACGCACGCACACCATCAAATGGGCTGCTTCACAAGAAACTTGATGTGGGTAGCTCGGATCACTTGGGCTAAAACACAAAAGTTGACCGCCTGCACGTGTAGATCATTTTGGTTCTTTACACCACTACGCTCCGACGAACCAATATGGCACTGCAGAAGTGCACGCACGCACGCACACCATCAAATGGGCTGCTTCACAAGAAACTTGATGTGGGTAGCTCGGATCACTTCGGCTAAAACACAAAAGTTGACCGCCTGCACGTGTAGATCATTTTGGTTCTTTACACCACTACGCTCTGACGAACCAATATGGCACTGCAGAAGTGCACGCACGCACGCACACTGTCAAAATGGGCTGCTTCGCAAGAAACTTGATGTGGGTAGGTCCGATCACTTCAGTAGTAACACCCCCCCCCCGCGGGGGCGGGGCAAGATTACGGTATGTCGCGTTTTTCATTTTTCTTGGCGATTACGGTAGCCGCTTTCGTTTAGGTGAGCCGAGGGGCCTCCCCCAACCCTGGTGAGGTGGGGGAGGGTGCTGTTGGGCGGCCGCCAGCGGCGGCCATCCCAACAGTAACCGCCGCGGCTGCGCTGCGCCAGCAGCCGTCTCGCTGCGCCCGCAGCCGTCTCACTGTTTTTCTATAACCGTTTTCGCGGGCAAAAATTTTGGGGATTACGGTACTTCAAAATACAAAATTTTCCGTGCAAATTTCAGTGTGCTGGGGGTCCCAAGGCATTGTGCTGAATGGCGCAGCCATACAGTGGGCGTCGCGCCGCTGCTACTCCAGTTTTCTCGGCGCGAGCAGTGCCAGCAACAAATTTTCCGCAAGCTACAGTATGTTCCATTGTCTTGGAGTTGGGCAACAACGTTTAGCCGACTTCCGACCGCGCTTCATCAGCGTTTTCTCGCGAGTTCGTTGTTCGGTGCCGTGCCGAGGCCTTGAGCGCCTGCTTGGACGTGGTCGACGCCGCCGTCAAGGAGATCGACAGGAGCTTATGGTAACTCGACGCCTGCGCCCAACTCGCTGCGAATTTTAGAGGTTGGGTCGGCAGGCCGCCGCCGCGTGCTGTAGTTGGTGGCGATCGAAAGACGGCGCTCGCTCGTCCTTTGGGCGTTGGCTCGAGTCGGCTCTTCTCGTCTGGACGCCGATCAAGCTGACGATCCGCTTTTGCGATGCGCCCCCAGGCATCGGCAGTTATCTCTGTGAGTGCGTGCGTTCGTGTGCTGGTGCTGGCGCTTTTTCTATGCAGTTGTGTCTCAGGTTTTGAAAGAATCGGACGTTGGCTTCCCCCTATCTGGAGGCCGCTCTAAGTGCCGAAGCTGCATCGCCTCCCCGTCGGTGCCATCAGCAACCATTCGTGAGTGCGTATGTGCATGTCTGTGTGTCGGTGCGGGCGCATTTGCAAGTCTTGCTGTCACTACCAGATCCAGAAGGGGTGGGGGGATGGCCCCTTCCGGTCAGGTAGGCTAGGGAGGTTGAGAGGAAGGACGAGCACAGGGGCAAAGTGGGCATTCCATGGATTAAGGCGCACAAAAGCGTTTCGCCTGTGCTGCTGTGGTTGGATTGCATTATTGTGTGTTGAGCAAACGATGCAAATGCCGATGCCAGGCCTTAGGATAGACTTGCAATGAAAGAACTCTCCCCTATGTCAGATTATCCTGGATCCGCTAGTGACCTCGATGTTGGATTGCTGTTGCAGGTTTCAAAGCGCCCCAGCCATCAAGAGCCTACGCATCGACGGCCCACACCAGGTTGTTTGTCTTGTTGTGCTTGCTGGTGTGGATCGGCCCCATCCATTGTTGCAGCCTCGTCGGAGTCGGCAGCTCTCTTCCCCACATCGGCACCAGCCATCCAGAACCACCCCCTGAACGATCAGACACAGCTGTGATTCTGATGTGATCGCGGGTGGGGTCGTGTTGGTGAACTGTTGCTGTCTCTGACAATGGCTGTGATGCGACGGTTGGCTCTTGCTGCCCCGGGAGGAAATCTGGGGACCCGCCCCGGGGGAGTGGAGGGCCGCCCCTGTGCTGGGGGAGTGGAGGGCCGCCCCCCTTCCCCTCCACTTGGTGAGTTGGGCGACAAAGTGCAGGGCGGCAGGCCGGAGGCTGCCCGCCCTGCAGTGGGCGCCTCCGTCCTCAGCCAAGGCTTATGCTAACACAACTGTAGTTGAAGTCATAGTGATTGTGGTGTGCTTGCGTGCGTGTGAGGTGTGCGTGTGTGGGTGTTCAGCCTTATGCTATCCTAACAACTGTAGTTGAAGTCTAGTGATCGTGGTGTGTGTGTGTGTGTGTGTGAGGTGGTGTGCGTGTGTGGGTGTGGGTGTTCAGCCTTGTGCTGCGTGTGTGTGTGTGTGTGTGTGTGTGTGTGTGTGTGTGTGTGTGTGTGTGTGTGTGTGTGTGTGTGTGTGTGTGTGTGTG
>JASAMY010000201.1:0-10641 GCA_030248085.1 Paralinhomoeus sp. GSCO2_6 | reverse complement strand
TTTACAAAAAGCGTGCATGTATTTGCTATGTAGCACACAAGAAGCATTCACGCTTTGCAACTAATTACAAAAATGACTACATTTTCTTGCCGAAATAACTCAGTATCTCAAACTAGTAGTACGCCCGAGCAAGCAACGTCTACTCTACAACGTTGAATCAACGTCCGCATGCATGCAACTGGGCAACAATGCCATGTTCATTCGCCAGGTGCTTGTACACATCGTCGGCTCTGTGTTGCACAAGTAATTTGCGTGTTTCTTGTCCCAATGTTTGTTGTCTTTCATGGGAGGAGTCTATGTGCAGTGCAGGGTGGTGCTTTACAATAGTCGTCGAACCAAACCAACGTCGTCGACGTGCCGTCATGCTGCGACAATGCATTGTGTGTTCATGCATATTGTATGGCCTTGCCTACACGATGTCTTTATGCTTAGGGTGGATTTATACTTCGTTTCGTAGCGGCAACACGAAACAGGGTACGCCATAACCGTTTCGACCGTTACGTCGCGGCCATAACTGTCTCGTGTTTCGTTGTTACCGTATCCCTCGTCGCGCACCAAAACACTCATTTTTTTCTGTGGCTTCCAAGTCGAAATTTGTTGCAGTTTTGGCGTCGATGCGATATTTCTCTAGAAAGCAAAAGCTAGTGAGGCTGTTGGCTCTATCGGAGCTGTCAAAGAGCTTGCTGAAGCGCGAGCGGAGATGGTGCGTTCGTCCGCTTCACCAGAATCGCGGCGTCGACGGCATTTTTTCGCTTGCCAATTGCTGCCGATGCGAGTTGTGCAGTGGACATTGTAGATGTGTCGAACAAAAATACATGATACTCTTTTGGAAATCCGTTTTGGTTTTTCTTTGAAAAGAAAATGTTGCATACTTACGTAAGTTAGTGTACTGTTCTTCATATTGCGCTTGTTTAGGTATACATCAATATTGTTAGAGAGAGAGAAAACAGTTCATTGCAAGCAATTGAATCACACAATATTGGAATGCAGAAACATTTATGAAATGGCAAGGACATTGTAGTCACTGATTCTGTTGTTTCAACCTCTCGCGCATTCCTCTCGCGTCTTGATCTTTGACATGCGCCACTGTATCGCGTATTCTTTCGCGTCTGCGCGCCTCGCCATGTTGTTGTGAGGTGTGTACAGCTCACTTGTGGACAATAAACAACAACAATCTACCACAGAAACAAGACCTCGATCTGGCTCTATTTTGTAATAATGTCGTATAGGTGTGATGAAGTGTATAGAGACATAGGCTGTATAGGACAGTTGCTAGTAACCTCCTAAATTCTAGAGAAACACAAATGAAACACTTATAGTTTTGCCATTGAAAGAAACCTGCAATTGCGTCCTGGAACGCCATGGATAAATCTGTTCACCAATGACTACTGGGGAAACCTAGTGAACGGCCCTGCCAGGTCGCACAAGAGTCTCAGGCCACTGACAACGCTCACCTTTCAGTGGAACTATTACCTTGGAGAGTTGAAGACATTTGGGTGCGCTTTTGGGATGAAATTTGTGTTGACTTGGTATTCTGGTGATTCAATGTTTCCTTTTCTATTTTTGCAGGTACAAAAAAGCACATGCTTTAGGCATTTCTAGAAACTGCAGTGTGCAAACGTTTACTTGCTGTAGTACCTCAATCTCAATAGCCTACACATGCCATGCTTGCTTCAGATATCACTTGTTCAACAGTCTGCTTCATTTCACCAACTGTGCCTTGCTGTACTACCTCCTATTGGGTCTTCTTCCAAACGAGCACTTCATCGCTCTTGGGAGCACTCTGCTGTTTGCTTCTCACCCGATTCACACAGAAGCTGTGTCCGGTGTTGTTGGGAGAGCCGATGTATTGACGTCGGCTTTCGTGTTGGCCTCGCTGATTATTTACAATAAGACGCTGAACAACTCAAGCTCAAAGTCGAATTCATTTATCTGCATTTCTTTGAGCGTTTTCTGTGGAGTTCTGGCCGTCTTGGCCAAAGAGACAGGAATTACGGTGTTTCTGTGCTGCGCTGCTTTGGATACGATTAAACACTTGGGAAATGGTGCTGGTTTGAGGGGGCTGTTTGGCAAAGTGAGCTGCCCTGACTGCAGTTGTTTTGTTTGAGAATCTGCTGACTGACGTAATACATAAGGCCGACTAGTGCCTATTGAATTGATGACAACACGTCAATTTTGACAGCGAAATTAGCATTGCCATTCAAAATTTTTATGTTGAAAGTATAGAGACCCTCCAATAGTGCCCCGGGCTAAGGTAAGGTTGAAAGTACAGTGTCGCGGGGGCACAATTGGAGGGTTTACGGTACTCACTTACATCTGTGTACATTTAGGATCTAAGCCTTCGTCTGTTTCTCCTGGCTAGTTGCACCCTTTCCTTGGTCTATTTCCGTATGTGGTTGCTGGACTTCAAGCCACCAGCATTTCCAATTCAAGACAACCTTGCTGCGCACAGCAGAGTATTCACAACCAGATTATACACCTTTCTCTACCTGCCAGTGTTCAACGTTTACTTGCTGATCTTTCCAAACACCCTCAGTTATGATTGGAGTGGAGACACAATTGAGTTGGTCAGACAATGGAAAGATTCGAGGTTCTTGACTGCAGTGGCGTTCTATGTGGCCCTGTTTGTGGTCTGCTTGTGGCTGCTGTGGAAAGTTGTGAAGGTGAGGTTGCTGTACACGCGTATACATGTACATACACAAGTTGTGAATAAACGTACATTTTGGTTTTCTGGTAAAAGGAATAGTGCAATAGTATTGCTCAAACGTTTTTTAGTGGTGTTGTTGAGTTCAACTATGTTTACAGAACGTTGTATAATTCAACAGTCACACATACGTACCAGTACCACAATCTCAACACTAGTGTCCTTGGACACACTTTGAAACATTTATTGGTTTAAAACATTATTAGAGTGAAGAATATGAAACGGAGAGCTAATGTTTGCGATGATAATGTGTTGGAGTGGAGCAAGTACTCTGCGTAAACACAAAAGTTACAGTGGTGGGACTCGAACCAACCAACCAACCAACCAACAAAACCAACTCGAACCAACCAACACTCGAACCCGCGACCCAATAAGGTTGCATATCTAATATGTATCCGTGCCAGCGCCTTAACCAACTCAGTCCATTCACAACGTCAAACTCGCAGCAGTGTGATCGAGTTGGTTTAGGCGCTGGCCCAGATACAGCTAGGCACCCTTATGGAGCATGCGTTCGATTCCCACAACTGCAACTTTTTTTTTGTTTTTGCATGGCACTCGCTCCAACATTCTCATTAAAACAATCTTTATAGCAGCCAGCACCAAAACCAGCAGGAAAGACTGAAGCAGTGAAATCACCATTGGCAGGCGGCTACACATTGTCACAGATCAGTCTCTTCTCTATTGCTCTGATGGTCATCACCTTCCTACCAGCAAGCAATCTGGTCACCTATGTCGGATTCACAATCGCCGAACGTGTTCTCTACATTCCCAGCATCGGTTACTGCATCCTCGTGACAGTGGTCGGACACAAGTTGTACAAGTCATTTGCGCAGCATGCAGCGGTCAAACTGGTCATGCAAATCGCATTTTTGATTGTGATTGCGCTGTACAGTGCGAGAACCGTCGCCAGAAATTACGACTGGACGACCGAGTTGCGACTCTATGAGTCGGGGATTTGTACCAACACGGGGAAATGTGAGCAGCAGACTGTCAATATATTTTTTTTGCCAATTTTCACGCAGATTGTATTGAGTGAGTGAGTGAATGAATAAACGCTCGCACGAATGCTTTACATGAGCATATCGCAAGCATTTTGAGAGTCAGTGCAACAGTGTCAGTGCACGCAGTGTCAGTGCAACAGAAAGTAGGCATTCACCCAGTCAAACAACGTTTCACTTCAGCTTATGGAAATCTGGCAGTGCGTTTGCTCCAACGGGGCAGAGTGGCCGAGGCAGAGAAGGCTTACAAACTCGCCATTCAACTGCGGCCCAATGAGCGCGAGTACTTGTACAACTAGTAGGTTTTTGATCGTCTGTGTACCATGTACACCGTGCATTACAAGTTCAACAATCTACACTCGGACCGCTCTTACGCACCTGGCACTGCACAGCTACTGTATGTACCGTAAATACTCCAAGTCCAATATTCGACCTCTCCTTACCCGGGGGCACTATATAGTAGGAGCTCTATTGGAGGTGGTTCTACTGGAGGATTAACGGTAACTGCCACAAACCGTCCAATTATGTTGCTAATTATCTGAGTTTCAAATACTTTAATTTTGTTTAGCGGCGTGCTTCTGCAAGACACGGGCAGATACGAGGAAGCGTTGGAGTTCTACAACAGGTCCGCATCGCTGGACGACGACCACGCGCCAACCCCTCTGGGGAACATGGCTAGCATTCTTCTGCACATGAGAAAGACCGAGGAAGCCATACAGGTGAGCAGGAATCGATACAGAGACGGAGATCCATACAACCCATACAGGATCTGTGAGCAGAGCCCATACGCATTTTTTTATTGTTGTGAGGTAGGATGCGCGACGTTAGGAGGCCGTCAAGGCCCATATCCAACAATGTGCATGGTAAATATAATCAAAATTAGAATTACGGTAGACACTGTTCAAGAACGCACCTTGTAGGAAGGTGTTGCTCCAACCAGCATATTACCTAGGTATATGTACAATGGACACCTACATTGTAGTCCTGTTCCAAACGAGTAACGAATTCCACAGGCACAACAAGTACACATACCGTAAACCCTATAATTAGCCCCCCCCCCCCTAAAATTATACACTCTCCTAGAGCTCGAACGAAACAATTAGTCCCCGCGGGGCAAATTATAGGGTTTGCAGTAAATACATGGCCCACCGCTCAGGTGTATGAGAAGTGCGCCGCGATGACGTACACGGTGGCGGGTCCCTATGGCTGTCGACGGCGGAAGCCGTCCATCTTCTGCGGTCTGGCCCTGGCCTGCGTCAACAACCTCGCGACAACCTACGTGCAGCACAATCGCCCCCAGGAGGCACTCAGAGTCCTGAAGATTGGCCTCGACTGCATGAATATGACCATGGAAATGCATCCCGGTGAGAGAGAGAGCGTCACCAATGATTACGCTTAAAACTACGCGCGTCGAAAAATACGCACGCGCAACTTCGCAAGTCGATATGCAAGCAAATTCACAGCTGAGGCAAGCAAATTCAAAAATCTCGCGCGCCTTCGCCGATTGCAGTGAAACTTGCACACCAGAAATGACAAACAGTGCTCCATATTTTTTGGCAAAATTTGGGTCCAATGAGCTGAAGCAAGAAAAAGTTTTGAGCAAGTGAAATTGTATCGTTAAAAAAAACACCGTGTACATTTTACCTGTACAAACAGAAGTTGGATATCCAATGCACGCAGGCATCATCATGTTGATGGGAGAGGCGCATCTGATGAGAGGAAATCTATCCGAGGGCTTCAGGTGGTCAAGGGGTGCGGTGAGAGCGTCGGTGGGTAATGACAGACACATCCTAGCCTTGGTGAATTACGCAAACGTCTGGATTCGAAAGGTTCGTTTTAGCGTTTCGGGGAACTTAATTGTAAGTTTGCTAGGTATGTACATACATACACTGTATTTGTGTAATTTTACTTTGATGTATAGCACAATCAGAGACGATGTTCCAGTATCAAACAGAACATCCATTACCATTTTGTACAGTTCTGGCAACATTTTCAAGCAACAACACATGTATAACCAATAGTAGAGTTTGTGAGACGACTTGCACTGACTGATCATATTTACATTACAATATCGCTTTTTTTAGAAACGACACTTGACAGCATTTTTTAGCCTGACAACAGAGCGCCCTTTTAGTTTGTAGATTTTAGAACGTGCCCTAATTACCATAATTTTTATTAATGCACCATTGCCACTGTAGTGATCGCCGAGTAGAAACAAAAGTTTTTCCTTTAATATTCATACAGTTTGGGAAACATTCTGGCAAACGCACGCAACAAGCAAGCGACGTTTGACACTACAGACACACTCAGTAGACGTATTGCACGGATTACATGACACGCATCCTTGACTTCTAGAAACGACACTTGACTGCACTTTACTGTGTCAACAGAGCCGCCTTAGTGTGTCCTGCTGCCGCGACGCCGTGGAGACTCGTCGCACAGACGCTGGAAGTTCTTGGCCACAACTCTCGCGCCCTCTCAGTCTACAGACACACGCTGCGTCTGCAAAAGAACAACCCAACAGGTTCGGCCATTATAAAAAATAACAACAACGATTGTCCCAGGTGGAAGTGCACTTTGAATTGAACTCATACAGTTTGTTAACATCGTGTTTACCCAGGTACCCATAATCTTTTGAGATTTTGTCATGAACTGGATTGACAACTGCAGCGTAAAAAGGAAACTTTCAGTTGTTCTTACCTGTTTTCACTGATTAAAATATCCGAAATGCAATCGCATGCTGCATCGTGCGCACGCACGCACGCACGCACGCACGCACGCACGCACGCACGCACCATCGTCTAGGACTCGTGGCGCTGATTAGAATCTACACAAAACTGAAGGAGTTTGGCAAACTGCTACCGGTACAGAAAATCCTACTGAAATCGTATCCAAATGACGTGAGAGTGCGAGTTGGACACGCCGATGCCCTACTGGCGACAGGGAGGCGACAGGAGGCTGTTGTGCAGTACGAAAAAGCACTTCAGTTGGACCCAAATGACACGTTGTCCTTGGGGGTCGCACGGAAATTAAAAGCCCTTCAGAAATAATAATGCAGTTTATTGATTAGAAATAATAAATTACATAGTTGTGATTGCTTTGCAAAATATTGATCTGTTCCATGGGTATTCCACTTGCGAATAATATGTCATGATCAGTTATTAAACATGTGCACGCAAACATTGCGAAGTTTTCGTGATTGGCAAAATGTTGTACACCATGTACTGTAATGCGTTTACTTCTGCACTGGCTGATCCGTCGATCTATCTGCCCGACCTGTTCGTGAAACAATGCAACAATTATTCAGTGCATTACTATAGTCTACACAAATGTTGTAGTGGACATTATTATAGGCGTCTTTCTTTTCGATTTTCACTGCGAGTGTAACACCGGTATTTCTACAGTAATTTTCGCCACAGGCTGACACTCCTTTCCCGTCGGTGCTTACCTCTCCTTCCCTCACCGTACCTCGATTAGTATGGATTCACTACGATGCTTTTGCTTGTGGAGGGCTCAGGTTCGAATCCGAGCGGGCCTTCCACGTGAGTTAGTCAGTCTGGAGAGTTAGTGTGTTCTGGGAGTGCGTCTGGAGTCTTCGGCTCCCTAGTGCAGCAGTGCGTGTGTGTGTGTGTGTGTGTGTGTGTGTGTGTGTGTGTGTGTGTGTGTGTGTGTGTGTGTGTGTGTGTGTGTGTGTGTGTGTGTGTGTGTGTGTGTGTGTGTGTGTGTGTGTGTGTGTGTGTGTGTGTGTGTGTGTGTGTGTGTGTGTGTGTGTGTGTGTGTGTGTGTGTTGCGGCAACGCCACGGCCAGGCGGGTGCGCGCGCATCGTTCGTGAGTTTCGCCGGCGTCGACGATTAGTTTTCGAATTCTCTTTCCCTTCTTCATCACCGTGTCCCTACGCAGCACAGTATTCACACGTCACGTGAACGCATTGTGTCGTGTGTCGCCGTCGTCGGACCAAATCAGAAGCCGCTAGGAGAAGATCCAAAGCTTTCGTCGAGCGAAGTCTTCCGTGTCGATTCGTGGTTCGGCACAAGGTTATCTTGTTTGAGCGAGTGAGATGGGTAGTTGTCGCCGCCCCCAGCCGCCCCCCAGGACCAAGGGCGGGATATTCTATCTATATTTTGGGTAAATCGTAATTTCTGTCGACGCCCTACCACGAGTTGTCGGTGGCTTGTCAGTCGCTTCCCAGGACTGAGTTAAGCCTCGTGACCGCCGGGTGTCACACGAGCCCTTTCAGTGTTCATAATAAAAAAAACAGTACGAGATCACAGCTGTACGTGGCCAGTTACGTGCCCGCGTCCGTGCATCCTGTGCAGCGTGTTTGCGACCGCACTTCTACCTACATGTATGTACCTTGCTGTAGACGAGCTGTCCTCGCTGAACATGTCGATGTCGATGCAGAACCTGTCGGATTGGAGCGGCGTCGCATGGGACATCCTGTATGTAGCTGCTGAGAGATTACAGCTCGCGCGCCGTGTTGCCATTGCCGAGTGGCGAGAGCGCCGGCACGCAGGGATGTCGCGCCACCAGTCGTATACATACGTCACTGGGTCCCCGAACTAGGCATGCGCCACCTCACCATCCCGCAGTAACGTGTGCAAATCAGGGTGTACGCGTCAGCGTACAACCCTAATATGTGACCACTTCTCAATGCGGGTTTTTGAAATTTCGATCGCCTATAACTTTTGATTGCCTGAACGAATTTCGACGCGTTATGGCGCAAATGAACCGCCTTCTTCTGGGGCATTGAATGCGCCATAACGCGTTTCCTTGCTTTACTGTAATGGGTCAATAGTTCCAAAAATGTTCCAATTTTGCGGCTTTTTTTTTTCATGTTCTCTGCCAGGTTTTTGGAGCGCCGCTCGCGAACGCCAGGGCCTATCGCGATGAAACTTGGTATGTGTAGCCGGCTAGTGATCGCAATGTTGCATGCTAAAGGATTTGTGTGTACTTCGTACCAATCTCGAGATATTGCCGATTTTATCCGATTATCGATTGATTTTCTTGGAAATTGGTCACAAATTTGTGCCCTATAGGCGCTTTAACGGTACATCGCAGCGCTTCGCTATAAAGGAGAAAGTTGGTCGCCATGACATGACTTGTGTTACTTTCAACAATTGGACCAAATTGGACGCACCAAAATACCTCCCCCCATTATATCGCTAACGGAAATTGGCGATATTTCGGTGTGGTTAGGTCGGATGGCCTAAACATCAATAATAAAGTTGATCGCCCTTCGATGTAGAACATTTCATTCCTTGAAGTCAACACGATCCGACGCACCAAAATATTTTCACTTCCGGGATAATCGATAAATGTCGATATGGGTAGGTTGTATCACTTTGGCCAAAACACAAAAGTTGACCGCCTGGACGTGCAGATCATTTTGACTCTTTACACCGCTATGCTCCGACGAACCGATATGGCACTACAGATGTGCACGCACGCACGCACACCAACAAATGGGCTGCTTCGCAAGAAACTTGATGTGGGTCGGTCCGATCACTTTGGCAAAAACACAAAAGTTGACCGCCTGGTCATGGTGATCATTTCAATACTTTACATCACTATGCTCTGACGCAGCAATATGCACAACTGCATGTGCATGCACGCATGTATGTCTGCTAGGCTGTTGGTACTTTGCTTTACTTCAATTTTGCCTTGTTCGGCTCAGTCACAGGTGCATTGTGTGTGAACCTACGTCAGTGAATGTGTGTGTGTGTGTGCGTGTGTGCGTGTGTGTGTGTGTGTGCGTGCGTGCGTGCGTGCGTGCGTGCGAGCGAGCGTGCGAGCATGCGGGCGTGCATTCGTGCGTGCGTGCATGCTTGCATGCATTGAATTACAGAAACCCCCTCATCTTTCGAAAAAACACTGTATTAAGGAAAAATTTGCAGGTGACTGCAAAAAGGTGAATATGTGACGCTCGTGTGGTGAAGTCCAGTTTGAAAAGGAGTGGTATTAAGGCATGCCCCACTCATTCTCAGCCACTTCCACATTGTAGCTGATCAACTTCAGTTTGGACAAACCATGTATAAAATCTAAACCTCATGCAGCAACACGTCACATATTCGGCGTTCTGTTGTGTTCACCGGCAATGGAAATGTGCAGCGAAAATAATGGCGACTGGAACTGGCTGACATTTACATAGTTTGAAATGCAAGAAATAAGCACATGCCCACTGAACCCTTATGCACACGTATGCATGCGCGCGTGCACGCATGCACGCACGCACGCACGCACGCACGCACGCACGCACGCACGCGCGCACGCATGCACGCACGCACGCACACATATGCATTAGGGCACTACACAAATGGCTGGGGGCACAACACAAATGTTGGATGAACAGTTTGTCATTGGGTAGAATGCCAGAAGGGAATGGAGCAGGATTGTAGTACGTATTGTATGTCTCACCTACACATCAGCAACTGTACACCATCACCAATCCACATGTAACAAATTTTAGCATGGGGCACCAATTGATTATGCAGAACATACTTTGGCAGTGTCAGGTTCATGGTAATGGGCAATAATAACGTCTTGTTAGAGAAGAGGTATGAGTTGATGGACGTTTGTGCTTTGGTTGGCTTGACTGAGTGACATGGCTCACACAACAAACGCCGAACACGTGACGTGTTGCTGCATGAGGTTTAGATTTTATACATGGTTTGTTCAAACTGAAGTTGATCAGCTACAATGTGGAAGTGGCTAGAAATCAGTGGGGCATGCCTTAATACGACTTTTCAAACTGGACTTCACCACACGAGCGTCACATATTCACCTTTTTTGCAGTCACCTGCAAATTTTTCCTTAATTTCATGCAAATCAAACAACCGAGCGTCGAGACATGAGCAATCGTCCAAGGTACAGTGGAAAAAAACATTACTGCATGTTTTATGGCAACAATTTCTCGTTGAATGGTAAACAATTGTTCCGTC
>JASAMY010003744.1:0-10631 GCA_030248085.1 Paralinhomoeus sp. GSCO2_6 | reverse complement strand
AATGACCATGATAATTTTAACTTTTTTGGTAAAAAGTGCCGAAATTGAACCTATTTAGGTAAAAAAATAGCTAGTTTGTTTTGGCCTCAGCTATTGAAATATTTTTGGTCCGGACAACCCCCTCTCCCAAAAAGGGGCCGTCCACCCCCACCCCCAGGCACTCACTCATCCAGACCCGTTTACGTGTATGGTTGGGAGGGGGGGCCTGTATCGTTTGCCGAATGCAGCTAATGTAATCGAGCGCTTCTGCCACTTCTGAACGGATCTAGCTAGTGTTTTGCAGCTAATGTAGGGAGGGTGAAACGTTTTTGAACCTGCGTTGCCTTTATTGTTAATATCGATTTTTGAAACTTTGAATGGACTTTTAGAGCTTCTCAGCGCCCAGGAGACCATCGCTCGTCTGGAGGCCCAGCTGCTGGAGGTGCAGCAGCGCAAGGACGCCCTAGAGACGCAGGTAGCGACTTAGGTCCCCCGTTCGTTAGGTCTTGTAAGAAGATTAGGTCTTGTTCTGGGGAATGAGGTGTGCATGGGTGTTGAGTTGAGCGCCTTGTGTGCTGCACGCACGTACGCACGGACGGTTTTGCCGCACCACGATCGTCGACCGACACAGCGACGCACGCACGCACGCACTGACTGGTGGACCGACACAGCGACGCACGCACGCACGCACTGACTGGTGGACCGACACAGCGACGCACGCACGCACGCCCTGACTGGTGGACCGACACAGCGACGCACGCACGCACGCCCTGACTGGTGGACCGACACAGCGACGCACGCACGCACGCACTGACTGGTGGACCGACACAGCGACGCACGCACGCACGCACTGACTGGTGGACCGACACAGCGACGCATGCACGCACTGACTGGTGGACCGACACAGCGACGCACACACGCACGCACTGACTGGTGGACCGACACAGCGACGCACGCACGCACGCCCTGACTGGTGGATCGACACAGCGACGCACGCACGCTCGCGCTGACTGGTGGACCGACACAGCGACGCACGCACGCACGCCCTGACTGGTGGACCGACACAGCGACGCACGCACGCACTGACTGGTGGACCGACACAGCGACGCACGCACGCACGCCCTGACTGGTGGTCTGACACAGCAACGCACGCACGCCCTGACTGGTGGACCGACACAGCGACGCACGCACGCACGCACTGACTGGTGGACCGACACAGCGACGCACGCACGCACGCCCTGACTGGTGGATCGACACAGCGACGCACGCACGCACGCCCTGACTGGTGGACCGACACAGCGACGCACGCACGCACGCCCTGACTGGTGGACCGACACAGCGACGCACGCACGCACTGACTGGTGGACCGACACAGCGACGCTCGGACGCACGCCCTGACTGGTGGTCTGACACAGCAACGCACGCACGCCCTGACTGGTGGACCGACACAGCGACGCACGCACGCCCTGACTGGTGGACCGACACAGTGACGCACGCACGCACTGACTGGTGGACCGACACAGCGACGCACGCACGCACGCCCTGACTGGTGGACCGACACACGCACGCACGCCCTGACTGGTGGACCGACACAGCGACGCACGCACGCACTGACTGGTGGACTGACACAGCGACGCACGCACGCACGCCCTGACTGGTGGTCCGACACAGCGACGCACGCACGCACGCCCTGACTGGTGGTCCGACACAGCGACGCACGCACGCCCTGACTGGTGGACCGACACAGCGACGCACGCACGCACGCCCTGACTGGTGGACCGACACAGCGACGCACGCACGCACTGACTGGTGGACCGACACAGCGACGCACGCACGCACGCCCTGACTGGTGGTCCGACACAGCGACGCACGCACGCCCTGACTGGTGGACCGACACAGCGACGCACGCACGCACGCCCTGACTGGTGGTCCGACACAGCGACGCACGCACGCACGCACGCACTGGCAGGAGCGCGAGCTGGCCGAGCTGACGCGCCGTCTGGCCGACGAGCGCGAACTGGAGGCCGCCGAGCGACGCAAACTCCTGGAAGAGGTCGACAAGCGGGAACGCGAGGTTCGGAATTTTTTTAAATTAAAAATTCAAATTTTTGGAAGGTCGAAAGTTGACCCCCCCCCCCCCCCACCGAATGCGCAGCGCTGCCAACCAGCATTGCGTCGGTGTACTTTGCGTTGCGCCATGAAGCGTACAGAGAATGACGGTCTGGGTGGAACTTTGGAAAGTTAGGTCTCACGAATTTCAGGTCTCCACCGCCAGGCTGGAGGTCGAGGCGAAGTCGGAGGAGGCGAAGCGCCTTCAGGCGGAAGTCGCCGAGGCGAAACGCCGCCAGCAGCAGGCAGGCGCGGAGCTGGTTAAGGTCTGCGACCGTTTAAGGCATTTTAAGGTCCTATTATGCTCTTGGCTGCTTTTGATTTTTTTGGTACAAGACCGCTACTACAGTTGCTTTGAAAAGTGGTCGCCAGAGTTGTACGCGTCATTTCAATCAGAAAACAATAATTTTGACATACCGCAATTTTCTTCGAATAAGATGAAATACAAACCAAATTCTACATTTGTTGTTGTCAGGCGACTGGGCGGACGATCGAGCTGAACCAGAAGGCGAACAGGGGCGTGCTGCTCGAGCACGCGCACGCTGACGACGACGACACGGACGATGAGGACGACGCACGCGCGAACAAGGCGAACGGACGCACTGCCACCACCGACATGCGTACGAGCACGCACGCACGCACGCGCTGACGCGGGAAGTAGTGCAACTGGGGCCAGCAGAACTTGTTGGCCAAGCCAAGATGGGTATAAAAAGCGTCTAAACAGTGTTATTTAGCTGTTTTATGCTCATATAACACTGAAAAGCACTGAAATACACCAACATTTACTCACTAGTATCGTTTTAGACAGGATGAAAATCCCTTGGGAAAATTCTAGGTGGGGGGGGGGGGTGGGTGGGGGGGGTGGGGGGGGGGGGTGGAAAAATAGTGGGGGGAGACCCTACCGAACCCCCCCCCAGGTGCAGGTATGCTTGTACATTGTACTTTGCGGTGGCTCTGTGTTCAATTAAGCCCGATTTATAACCGTGGGACACGGACACGGACACGGACACGGACACGGCAAGGGACACGGACACCCCGATTTATAACCATGGACCTGTCCCCCGGACAGTCCGCGGACACGAGTTGGCCAACTTTTAGCGTATGTCCCCCCGGACACCCGGATCCCTTCCTCCATTTGAAATGGCGCGCCTGGCGCAAATTCCGCGCAGCGCTAAGGACGGATATAGGTAAACAGTTTTTACTCCGTTTCGTCGTTAGAAGCTGTTTAAAATGGTGTCGAAAACAGCGAAAAAGTTGGCTAAAAAACGGGATTTAATCTTATTCTCTATGTGTGGAACCGGCGGCGACATGTACCCAAGGCGAGACAGCCGCGGCGGTGGTCGGTACATCCACTCTTACAAAGTCGTTCGAAAAAAGGCGCTTTTGCTGCGCTCTATCCGGAGTTGCGCAAGCACCCTGACAGATTCACGGAACACTTTCGAATGACGCCGACGCAATTTGACACGGTTTTGGCAAAAGTTGAGCCGCTGATGCCGGCTCCTGGTCTTGGGTTAGTATCAGTTTGTGATTATCATTCTAGCTTTTGTTTAGAGCCGCACTTCTTGAAATATTTAGAAAGCTGAAAGATATTTAGAAAGATATTTAGAAACTTTTAAAATCGTGTTGGCACCGTACTATTGTAACGTTTAAGTTGCGTTTTTCTTACTGTATAGTTCGATTTTGAACCGCATCCGTTGCGAAAAGATCCATGGTTATAAATCGGGGCCGGACATTTGCGTGTCCCTTGCCGTGTCCGTGTCCGTGTCCGTGTCCCTTGCCGTGTCCGTGTCCGTGTCCGTGTCCCACGGTTATAAATCAGGCTTTACGTTGCGATGTTCGCAAAAGCTGCGAAATCAAACGTTGAATTTGATTAATGAAAAATTTAGACGCGGAGCTGACGACGGAGGCGGACGCGAATCTGCCCCAGCGCGAGCTCGATCGCCTCCGCGCCACCGACCGCAACGAGCTGGTCAAGCAGCAACTGGACGTGAGTGGCTTGTTTTTAATTAGCCGTTCTATGACAATATGACAAATCACCAATTCTTATTTTCATTCGCTTGCGTTAATCTCCATCGCGCGCACGCATTTGCGTGTAAAGCGGGGGGGGGGGGGGTGGGTAGGGGTAAACGGTCTCGAAACGTCTGAGGGCGAGGTGGGAGAGTTTAAGTGTGCAGCATGGATCATTTTTTGCTACAAATTGTGTGTTTATCGTACTGAAAACGGTGGTTGGGTAGGGGGCCGGGGTTTCGTCCGTTTCGTCTTCTTTGGGGCTTAAACGTAATCTTGTGGGGTGGGGGCAGGGGTTGACTATTTCCAACCGGCCGGGGGGGGGGGGTAGTTCCGGGTACGTACAGCAGCTTATCAATCATACCACCATGCATGTTGTCTTGCTGCCGTGTCTCAGTCACTGGTGCTGGACCTGGAGCGTTCGCGCGCCCTTGGTCGTACCACGGAGTTCGACGTGCTCCACATGGAGAACCGTCGGGCGGGCCGGGACAAGTACAAGACGCTGCGTCAGATACGCCAGGGCCACACCAAGCGTCGCGTGGACCAATACGAGAATATGTGAGCAGAGAGACCAAGAAAGAACAAGGTAGACACACAGGTGAGAGCTGGGGAAAATGGGAAAATGTTGGAATTGTATGAGGGGCAGGATTTGATTTAGCCACCTAAGCTCATTGATGCGATTTGGTAGTGGTAAGCACCCACAATCGTGCCGTAAACCCTATAATTACCTCCCTTTATTTAGCCCCCTATAATTACACCCCTTTCCAAGACCACTGCGTTTATTACCCCCCCCCCCACCTTATGATCATATGATTATGATTATCTGAGAGATGGGGTTGGAATGTGGGATGCGGATGTGGGATTTCTATGCAGAGGTTTTGTGATTCTTATGAATTTGAAATTTTTCCTTACTTTTGTATTTTTCTTTCATATATGTTATTGTGCATGTGGCAACTCGTGTCCATAGCTTTCCCAATTCAGAATGGGACCAAGCGATGACCAAATACCATACACTACCGTATCCACGAATTGGTGCTCTTCATTTCCTCGATGGCTTTGTGCGTTTTCCATGTTTTTTCTCGGTTTGGTCACACGTCGTCGCATGCCTTCCTTTATGCGCATACCTGTAACCCTACCCTTTCTTCCAGGTTTGTGCGACCCCCCCCCCTCCGAAAAAAAAATGCTAAAGAGCGTATTTTATGGTTTTTTCAGTGTATTTTTGACTGAAAATCGACCAAAGGTGCCTATTTTTTCTTCCCCAACGCCCCCCCTCCCGATTTCACCCCCCCCCCCCCTCAGGAAGTGCTGCTCAAACCCCCCCCCCCCCCCCGCGCAGGTCCAATTCCCGGTTACAGGTATGTTTATGCGTGTTTCGTACTGTAGTATTGCAGACGCGTCCGCCTGTTACAGTTTTCTCTCTAGGCGAATTTAAATGAGAAAATACGCGAATAGCGTCGACTGTGACGTGCGGCGGATTTTGGCGCGTACTATGGATCTTTCGGTAGGCCAGCTATACTTACGAAGTGCATTATTCATTACTCGCGGTGCATTTTAGACGGTGTGACATGGTATACAGGGTGGGCCAAAAAAAACCGCCCCCCTACCGATTTAGAGATTGGCTGGACCGATTCTGATGAAAATTGGAATACAACATACTGGACCTAATAGAAGCAGGTTTGCAAAGTTTCGGCTCATTTCATAAACAATGTTGTATTTCTTTGGTCTTAGCCCGCCTTTCCCTTAGATGTAGCCAATGAAGATACTGTACGAATATTTTTCGAAAATTTGAAAATAAAGCGGTTGAAAAATTGTGGGCGCATGTTTTGAAAATGCCTAGGTCGAAAGAAGACGAAATCACAATCAAAACTTTGCTACATGTGATTATCGTTTGTTTGCACCATTGATGACAGTTTCGGACAATTCAATACAAGCATGAGGAAGTCACAAAATCTGTGAAATTGTGGATGAAATGAGCCAAAACTTTGCAAACCTGCTTCTATTAGGTCCAGTATGCTGTATTCCAATTTTCATCAGAATCGGTCCAGCCAATCTCTAAATCGATTAGGGGGCGGTTTTTTTTGGCCCACCCTGTATATATCCGGCATGTATACGGTATCTCGGCGCGTTCCCCAAGTTCATTTGCGTGTTTTCTGGGCTACGGTATCTTTGCGTGATTATCTTCATCTGGTCGATCTACAGTATACGTCTACCTTGTTTGGTTTCGCGTATTTTCTTCTTTCGCGTTTGGTCCACTGTGCATTTTCGTTTTCCTTGGTGGCTTTCTTGTGCGTTGAGGCTGCGATGACGTACAGACGTACGCGCGCACGCACGCACGCACATTTCAAGTGTGTCAACAAGCAAAGCCAAACTTGTGGCTTAGTCAACAGCGCCGATAAGCATGCTGGACAGTATGGCTACTCGACAAGCATGTACGCGTGTGCGTGTCGACGCACGCACGCACGCACTTACGACGCCGATATAGCAGCACTACTAACACCTGTGTACCTTACGAACGCTGCACAGCACAGAGCAAGCTGCGGCATATAAAAGGGCTCCTTTGCTCTGAGCGTGAAAATATTGAGAAGTGATCATTTGACTAAAGAAAGCATGAAGATTAATTACGACAGCGAGCCGGGCTATTCTGGTGTCGATTCGATTGGAGCCGCCGACGACAGTGGTCGGTGGTTTGTTGATATAGGTAATTGTGGGAAATCGATTGAAAGCACCGCTGCAAACTGTAGAAGTGGTGTGTTGATGCCGGTATTATGCATGCCCACTCTAATAGTAAACCCTATATTTAGCCCCCCGGGGGCTAATTTTTTCGTTCGAGCTCTAGGAGGGTGTATAATTATAGGGGGGGGGGCGAATTATAGGGGGGGCTTATAAACTGGAAGTGTCGATGAGTGGGAAGATGTGTGGGCAAAAAGGCGCGTGAGGTGATTTTTAAGGGAAAAAGGCGCTGTGCACACACGTTGGTACACTCTAACACACTCTCACACAGTCTCACATGCACATACGTGTACATACATACACATACGCGACCATACACACACCCGGACATGGAAACATGTGCGTTTAGACGATGGTCCATTTAGGGAGGGGGTGTAATTATAGGGGGGGGGCTTATTAACTCAAAGTGGTCTTGGCAGGGTGTCTTATTATAGGGGGGGGGGGGCTAATTATAGGGTTTACGGTAGTTGCCCCGTCTAAAAGAGCTCCGCGTAAGAAGGTTGGCTCCGGCGTATAGTCATTCAAGGCAAACTGCTATGTTTCAATTTTTCTAGCCGCTAGTTGCATGTTTTCAGTTTTTTTTTATTCTGCCCACTTTAGTTATGGCGGTGCAGTGGAGTCAGTCGTCAAATCCGTGCTTGCCGACGGAGAGCAGCGACTACGGTAGCATATCGTATGCGTTCACGGATTCGCACAATCGCAACGAGGCGAAGCCGAAACTCAACCAACCCGACAGTATCTACTCTTGCATCGTTGACAGTTTCGACGACACCCTGCAGGAGAATCAATTCTTTGCGACGCAGTCTCCTTCGGCTCGCGTTGAGGCCATTCCCTTACCTGTTGTTACGGTGAGCGAGCGAGCGAGCGAGCGAGCGTCCGTCCGTCCGTCCGTCCGTCCCTCTCGAGTCATAATCCGCAACTACTACGTTTTAGTGCTCCACTATGCCCTCCACCCAACCCCCAAGCGCCCGCTGTCCCCCGCGTCCCTTGCTCCTCAAGACGACGCCCTTTGTGCCCGTCTGCTGGCTCGTCTGGGCCGTTACAGTAGTCTCAGCGAGCTGCTGCTGTCTGATCACGGTTCTGGGCGGTGTCACGATGACGCTGGCCTATTTGCTGTATACGCACTTGGATAGCGTCGCTGCTCGCAATCACAATGCCACTGTCGCAGACGCGGATATACCGCTGTGACTCGACGTTCGTAGCGCCGCCGATAGTGACTGTGTCGGTGAAACAATTTGGAAGGAGGTTGTGCAAACGGTGCTGCCAATCTGCCTGACAGCAATCGTTCTATGTTGTTTATTTGCGAAAATGCGGGACGAGATTTGGAGCTGGTTTTGCCCAAGAAAAACTATTCCGATGTATGGGAAGTTTGATTTCTGGCTGGTGCGCTTATTTGTGTCGGGTCTTCAAGGGAATTGCGGACATTGGCAATGCTCACTTCTGCCTAGCATTCAATTCTCCAGCATATTTTTCCGAAAGACGTAAGCAAAATAAATGTGTGCCGTTGGCCTATTTTGGCGTAGCTTGCGTCCTGCCCCGCCATTCATTTCTAATGACCGCTTTTCTACCAGACACCAACAGCCCTGGGAAGATGATTGCGTGTTTCCTGTTGTTTGGTTTTCTGCGGCAGGGCTGCTAGTGCTGGGGTATTCCTTGCTAAAAGCTGTGATCGATTCTTCGCTCCTTCTAAACACAGCACCATGCATTCCCCAGCGTATCGCTGTCGGCTCCAGCGAAGGCCATTATTTATTGGGAAAACATCTGTGCGACGGGTCGGACACGGCCGGAATGTCACAGATATGCATGCATAACCTTTATCGATTGCCGATGGTGAGATGCTGGTAGGCTCGCGTTCTGAGACCCAGGTTCATCCACCCAGACGCCATTTTTCAGAGCGCGTATACCTAGTACCTACGTAGTATGCAGGTTGCTTGATTTGGAGCAGTTGGTTGGTAAGGGTGGGGTGGGCGGGGAGCTCCACCAAGGGAGCAACAAAGCAGACTCGCTGTTGTTACTCGCTCTCAATGTGGCGGATGAGAACCTAAATTTTGTGTGAAGACAATTACTGCATTGAGTTGAGTTCGAGGTTAGTTTGGCGCTTTCGAAATTTAAGACGCTGGCCCAGAGTTCTCTCAAGCACGACTGAAATTTGACACAAATTTCAGTCTCACTGTCAGGTGCAAATTTCACAGTCTCAGCGCTCTAATCACTTTTGGACGCAGAATTTACTCTCCGCGGTCCGTTTCGCAAGTCAGTTGAGGTTGTCATCACTGACACCGTAACAATTCTCCAAGTATCCGTCCTCCAATTGGCTGCCCCTCCAATAGTGCCCCCGGGTGCGGCGACGATGAAATTGCGGTGCCCTCGTGTGGTGCCCTGGGTGGGAGGGAGTTCTGTTGCACCTGCACCTCGGTCAACAAAAAGTATTAGGCACACCCATATATGGTGTGTATACATACGTCGCTATCTACAACAATAAGATACGTTTCAGCGATAGACCACCACGAAATGCGGCAGAATGCCCAGAAAACACTGCAAAATCGGCAATTCCATTTTTGCTGCAAATTTTGCTCGGCCGTGAGGGCTTGTTGAGATGTGCGGTTGAAATTGTAGTGAACGCTCTCCGATAGTGTTCCCTCCCACCCAATAGTGCCCCACTATTTGAAGATTCAACACTGGGTCTGCGATGTTCTGCTGTTGCACTAGCAATAGGATTTGTGAAAAGGGGTTTGGGGGGTGGGGGGTGGGGTGGGGGGAGCCCTGGAATAATGGCTTGTCCGTCTGTGCCGCGCGTGGTCGGGAAAACGAATTGTAAATAGGGTCAGAGACGAACGAACAAGCGACCACGCACGCACGCACTCGGTTGTTCCCAGGTATAGCCGGACGCGAATCAATCACCGCGACAAATCAATCTGCGTTGCCTAGCGCTCGGCTTTTGCGTTTTTCCGCCCGCCCTCGGCGCGGTGTCTCCGCATCTCTGAAGCCGGTGCGTGCGTGCGCGTCCGCTTGTCGGTCCGCCGCTCTCGGTCCCTCATTATTATGACATTCGGTTCTGTGCTAAAGAACGCTTAGCGCTATTTTCAGCGGCCAGTGCAATACTCAATTTTTTTTTTGGTAAACAGCAAATTACAACTTGATATGTGCGTTGAATACCATGCATTCAATCAATCGAGTGCGCGCGGCAACACTCTTTCCAGTTTTTCGCCGTGTACAAACATGCTAAAATATGAATGGTGTTTCCTTCTCCGTCGGAATACGGCAGTCCATTGCGTTTGGAGCTAAGCCAGCTCTAGTTGAGAAGCGGCTCGTACTTTACGCTTGAATAATTTGCCAGTCGCTTCCAGACCCGCTTCCATGAGGGGAGCGAATAGTTCGGCCAACTGCTTTTGCTCATTCATCCGACAGACCATTCAATCTCTCAAACAACGAGCGTATAATCCTGGGAGAGGCAGTTCGAATTTTGTTGTACGTTAATGTGAGGTGCTCAGCTGCGTGAAGAAAATCGGCGACTTCCATCAATTGATCAATTCATTTTCCTGCACATGTAGGTAGGTACTAGGTAGGGTGGCGCCTCGAGAGTCTCTTTTCACAATTTCCCGATTAAAAACCTTTTACTTTTCATTGCTCTAGCTCTCTGGCCATGCCCAAGTTCTTTCACGTCTATGATGACGTCACGGAGGTGTGCGGTCGGCGCTTTTCCAACAAGATCTGCTGTTGCTTGATGGCCTCCACGCAAGTGGTCGTAGTGACAGCGGCCCTGGCGCAGCACATCGCGAGCCAACTGGAATATCAGAAGGTCGCTCTCT
>JASAMY010001637.1:0-10666 GCA_030248085.1 Paralinhomoeus sp. GSCO2_6 | reverse complement strand
GTCTATACAACCTAATCCTCAAAATTGTAGGTTGGTTGGTTGGTTGGTTGGTCTGTTAACACGAGTTCAAATTTTAAATTTGCACCACATAGAAAAGGGGCTAGTAACAGTAAAACAACTAAACCAAAACAAATCAAAACAAACTTAAACCATAACGAAAACGAAACAAAAAGTGAACGTCAGCGTGTGTGTAATAATAATATTGGGGCAGAATGATGTGTGCATTGTCGTGCATTGCAGTACACTGAGCTGGAGAATGATCCCAAACAAAAAATAAATCAGTGTACCGCCCAAAATAAGGCAAATAAAAACGAAAGTAAACATTACGTGTGTGTAATAATAATATTGAGTGTGTGTGCATATAGTGGTTTGCAGTACACTGAGCTGTGGTCAATTGGAGAATGGATGGAATGATCCCGAACAAAAAATAAATCAGTGTACCGCCCAAATAGGCGAAAGTGGTGAAAGTGTACCGCCGAAAGAGAAAAATTCTCGGTGTTGAAAATCGTCGCTCGTCATGGCCCGTTTTCAGTGCTTGAATCCACTTCCAGGCTTCTCCAGCCGCTCCTCGTCGCAGATCGGCAGGAGAGAAGCCGACATGGCGCTGCTGGCCAACGGGTTTGCTGTAGCCAGTTCTGCCAGTTTCTCTCTCAAAATGGTGCGTTGTTTCTTGCCGCAATTTTCGGTTTAATTTATTCCGACTTTTTCTTGTGTTTTTAGCTTCGCTTGTCGCGCCTTTTTCGTCCCGACGTTTCTTGTGTTTTAGCACGTTTTTCGCCGCGCCTTTTCGTCGCTCACTAGCGCAGCCGGCCTGCAACCGCGATTTCGTGTGCAACTTCTGCAGTTCTCTTCTCGAAATGGTGCGTTGTTTTTTACTTGCCGAAATTTTCGGTTGAATTTATTCCGACTTTTCTTGTGTTTTAGCACGTTTTTCGCCGCGCCTTCAGCGCCGCGCAGGCATCAGAAGGCGACACAGCAGTGCTCGCCGACGAATTCGCGGTCGCCAAGAGCTGGTAGGTGTGCCATGTCAACTTTTTGCCTAGATTTGTCGAAAATAAGCTTGCGCCCATTTTTAGTGCGCTTTCGTCCACTTCTACTCATCTCATCCGGTAGGGCAAGTGCACGAAAACACTGAATTCGGCCCAAGATTAATATCGACAAATCCATAGAGAAAAAACCGGTCTCACGCTTATCAGCTCTTGGCGACCGATGACCACCGTTGGCCATCGACGGCCAGCAGGTGGCGATGTGAGGGAGGCGTCCAAAACCTCGAGAAACATCGCTCTACCATCCCTGAAATACAGCAAGAAAAGTCGGCAAAAATTGACCAATTATTTTGGCCAAAACCAATAAACCGTTTGGTGAAATATTGCGGCAGTTTGCAGAGCAGATCGCCGTCGACAGCCAGCAGGTGGCGACACGAGGACGAGTCCAAAACCTCAAGAAACATCGGCCTACCAATGCCTGAAAGTAACGACGAATTTTTTCCAAAATCCGCAGACCGCAGTTTAGTTTTTGAAGAATTGAGCACAAATAATACTTCTGCAAGATAATGCAATGCAATACAATTTCCACATTTCCACAGCTGTGCCCACATGTTTTGTTGTTGCTGTGCTTTTGTTTTGTTTTGTTATTTTGTTTTTGTTTTCGTTGTTTTGTTTTGTTGTGTTTTATTTTCGCCAAGAGAATTGAGCGCAATTTTTTTATTTTCGCCAAGGAAATTGAGCGCAAATTGTTCAAGACTTGAGGCGCCAATTTGAAAAAGCGTTACAAACACACAAACACTTTTGAGGATTAGGTTGGTTAGACCAGGGTTAGGTCTGCAGTGTTTTGTTGTTTTGTTGTTCTGGGTCTGATTGTTTTGGGTCTGATTGTTTTAGGTCGGATTGTTTCAGGTCTGATTGTATCAGGTCTGATTGTTTCAGGTCTGATACTTTCAGGTCTTGCCCCTTTCAGGTTTGGTCCTTTCAGGACTGATCCTCTTTGTTTGGTTCTTTTATGTCTGGTCTCCACTATCCCCACCCCTAGGAGCAGCAGATGTTTCAGTTCATTCCATCCACTGCACAGCTCATTCTGTTGCAATGAGTTATTTGGGTGCAGTTTCTGTGCACAAATCCAAATTTGATAATTTCCCCCCTCTACCCAGCCCGTGTGGCACCTGCACACCAAGTTTCAGCTCAATCCATGCAGTACACTGCATACTACACTACACAGGGTTTTCGTTGAGTCTGTGGGGCTGCCAACGCGCCCCAGTTCCCCAGTTATACATGTTACTGGGGGGGGGGCTGCCCCCCCCCCCAGTTCGTAAGCCCCCCCCCCCCCCCTCCACAGCACTAGCGGTTCCAGAAGTAGGGAGGGGGTGGTCTCCACCTCCTCTCAGCCCAGATTCAAAAATTTGATCTTCTCCCTCCCGTTCTCAGAAAATCCTGGATCCACTAGTGCTGCCCAGCCCTCTCCCAAGATCAGCCCACCCCCCCCCCCCCCCCAATGATGTCGGTGGGGCTGGAGACACGCCCCAGTCATACAGGTAACTGGGGCGGGGGCTTAGGGAAACTACCCGCCAGTCGGTAAGTTTGCCCCTCACCAGCCCTCCCCTACAGAATTTTTCGACCTGTCTACAATTACCAAAAGTGGTGTATTTCGCACCATTTCGAGAAAAAACCGTAGCAGTTGTGCACCACCTCGCGGTTGCAGGCCTGCTGTGCTCGCGACGTGAAGGCGCCTTGAAGAACGTGCTAAAATAATGCAAATGTCGGAACAGAATTAACCGATAATTTAGGCAAAAACAACCCACCATTTCTAGAAAAACCGTGGCAGCTGCACAGCACCCCACAACTGAAGAACTGCTGTGCTGGCGATGTGAAGGCGCATCGAAGAACGGGCTAAAACAATGCAAATAGAGAAAAAATCGAAAATGTCACGCTCATCAGCTCTTGGCAACCTTCTTGTCGGCATTCCACGCCTCCCCCCCCCCCTTGCAATTGTGCCGTGCGCACCTTCGTGTCAGCGTTCCGCCCCACCCCCCCCCCCCCCCTTGCAATTGTGCGTTGCGCACCTTCGCGTCGACGTTCTGCGCCCCCCCCCACCCCTTGCAATTGTTGTGTGGTGCGCACCTTCGTGTAGAAGCTCTCCGCGCCCCCCCCCCCCATGCAATTGTGTGGTGCGCACCTTCGTGTCGACGTTCTGCGCCCCCCCCCCACCCCTTGCAATTGCGTGTGGTGCGCACCTTCGTGTCAAAGTTCTGCGCCCCCCCCCCCCCATGCCAATTGTGTGGTGCGCACCTTTGTGTCAAAGTTCTGCGCCTCCCCCTGATGGGAAGCCGCTGGAGCCTGGAAGTGAATGAAAGAAAGGATGCCGAATTTCGACACCGATTTCGACACCGAGAACCGAGAAAATGCCGAATAAACCCTGAATTCGGCCAAAGCTTAATATCGACGAAACTATAGGGAAAAAAATCGAAATCTCGCGCTTAGCAGCTCTTGGCGACGTTGATTCGACGTCGGCGGCGACGTCGACGTTGATGCCCAGCAGGTGGCGACGTGAGGACGCGTCCAAAACTCCAAGAAACATCGCTCTAGCAATGTCTAAAACAAAATGACGAGAATTTTTCCAAAATCCGCAGTCCGCAGTTTAGTGTTTGAACAATTGAGCGCAAAGAATATTTCTGCAATACAATTTCACGTTCCCCCCCCCAATTGTGTGCTGCGCACCTTTGTGTCCACATTCCGCACCCCCCCCCCCCCTTGCAATTTGTGTGCTGCGCACCTTCCTGTCGACGTTCCGCGCCGCCCCCCCCCCCCCTTGCAATTGTGCGGCGCACCTTGCAATTGTGCATCGCGGCGCGCGTATTCGTGTCGACGTTCCGCCCCCCCCCCCCCTTGCAATTGTGCGACGCGCACCTTCCTGTCGACGTTCCGCCGCCCCCCCCCCCTTGCAATTGTGCAGTGCACGCCTGTGCTGACGTTCCGTGCCCCCCCCCCTGCAGTTGTGTGCTGCGCACCTTCGTGTCAACTGTCAACGTTCCGCCCCGGCGCCCCCGCCCCCCCCCCCCCCCCTGCAATTGTGCGGTGCGCTGTCTGCAAGTCTGTGGGGCTGTCGACGCACGCCCCAGTCGTAGAGGTAACTGGGGCGGGGGCTTGGGTTGCGGAGACGACTACCCCCAGTCAGTAAGTTTGCCCCTCTTCTGCCCTCCCCCCGAAAATTAACAGAAAATTTCGGCAAGAAACAATGCACCATTTCGAGAAAAGAACTGCAGCAGTTGCACACCAAATCGCGGTTGCAGCCCGGCTGTGCTAGCAACGAAAAGGCGCGGCGAAAAACGTGCTAAAATACAAGAAAAGTCGGAATGAAATAAACCGAAAATTTCGGCAAGGAACAACGCACCATTCTGAGAAAAGAACTGCAGCAGTTGCACACCAAATCGCGGTTGCAGGCCAACTGTGCTAGCGACGAAAAGGCGCAGCGAAAAACGACAAGATTAATATCGACAAATCTATGAAGCAAAATCGAAATCCCACACTTATCAGCTCTTGGCGACGCTGATTCTTCGGTGAGCACTGCGTCGTCGCTCTCTGGCGCCTGATCCGTGGTGGGAGGGGACAAGAAGTAGACGAAAAGACTGAATTCGGCCCAAGATTAATATCGACAAATCAATGAACAAAAAAATCGAAATCTCATGCTCATCAGCTCTTGGCGACGCTGATTCTGCTGTGTCGCTGTCTGATGCCTGACCCGCGATGAGAGACGAGTAGAAGTGGACGAAAGCGCACTAAAAATGCGCGCAAGCTTAGCAGAGAGCAAGCCGCTGGAGCCTGGAAGTGAATGAAAGAAAGGATGCCGAATTTCGACAGCGATTTCAACACCGAGAAAATGCAGAATAAACCCACCTAAAACACCGTGGCTACATCGAAGTCAGTCGTGAGCAGCGCCTGGTCGCTCTCTCTCACGCCCCGCCCACGATGGGAAGCCGCTGGAGCCTGGAAGTGAATGTAAGAAAGGATGCCAAATTTCGACAGCGATTTCGACACTGAGAACCGAGAAAATGCAGAATAAACCCACCTAAAACAGCGTGGCTACATCGAACGCAGTCGTGAGCAGCGCCTGGTCGCCCTCTCTCTCACGCCGGGCGCGCGATGGGAAGCCGCTGGAGCCTGGAAGTGAATGAAAGAAAGGACGCCGATTTCGACACCGAGAATCGAGAAAATGCAGAATAAACCCACCAAAAAACAGCTTGGCTAGAGCAAACTCGTTCGCGAGCAGCGCCACGTCGCTCTCTCTTGCCCCATCCGTGACGGGGAGCGGCTGGAGAAGCCTGGAAGTGGATTCAAGCACTGAAAACGGTCCCTGACGAGTGACGATTTTCGGCACGGGAGAATTTTGGCAATTCACAAAAGATTGCAACAGACGCAACAGACCCTAAGCCTAAGCAAAAGCCTAAGCCTAAGCGAAAACCTAAGCCTAAGCAAAAGCCTAGGCCTAAGCCTAAGCCTAAGAGAAGCCTAAGCCTAAGCCTAAGCGAAGCCTAAGCCTGAGCCGTTGCGTCTGTTGCGTGTTTTGGAAATAGCCAGAATTTCGGTTCTTTCCTCTTTGGGCGGTACACTTTCACGACTTTCGCCTATTTGGGCGGTACACTGATTTTTTTTTTGTGTGGGATCATTCCATCCATTCTCCAATTAACCACAGCTCAGTGTGCTGCAATGCACTACAATGCACACATTATTCTGCCACAATATTATTATTACACAAATGTTTACTTTCGTTTTCGTCATGGTTTAAGTTTGTTTAGATTTGTTTTGTTTTGGTTTAGTTGTTTTACTGTTACTAGCCCCTTTTGAAATTGGCGCAAATTTAAAATTTTTCCTTGTGGTTAACAGACCAACCAACCAACCAACAATTTTGAGGATTAGGTTGTATAGATATTTCAACTTAAACCTCCAAAATTTGAACAACCATTCCACAGTAATCTTTTTAACTAATCACGCAAAACCCGCCATACACCATCTAAACAGAGGTTTAACCTGAAATCGACTCTCCTTATGCTGAAGCGCTCGATCAGTACGTGTACTAGCAAAATATAGTCGCAGCTAGTAGAATAATTTATGCCATCATTCGGCAGCTCATTGTTCAAACGATAATGCAGACATCTTTAAAGAAACACGTTTGTGTCACAGAACGTACTATTCGGAGGCGTTCTGTACCCACTGTGCCACCCGTAGTAACTGTCCGCGGCTTTCCTGGCTCTCGCTTGTAGACATAACGCGTGTTTTGAACCAACTTTCTCGCGTTGCTATCTGGGTGTGGTGAGGCCACCATACGCCACAATCCACACAAAACGTACCCGTGACGCCCCGCATAAGCAATTCAAAGGTACTGTAGAATGTTGTTCAAATGTTGGAGGTTCAAGTTGCAATACCGGTATCTCGAAAAACTTATAATTAAGTTCGAAACGTAAGAATGGGACGTGCCGACCAGAGGTGTCCGGCAGCTGACCACATCATTAAATTTTGGAAACTAGAGACCCCAACCCCCCTATAAACGACGGTGAAATGTGCCAAGGCCATACGGATGTAAGTGTGAGACACTGATGTAGTGGTACTGTTAGCCACGCACGCACGCACGCACTGTCGTCGCGTCACTCGTGTGTCTGTCGTACGCGTGGAGCCACCCAACCTTCAATAGTCGTGCGCACGTCGGCACTTGACGCCGCTGCTCTGCTACCATTGCATTTCGATACCGTACACCAAGCTGACAGCGGCGGATCGCACACACAAGATCGGATACCATCGGATCGGGCACTAATTAACGATCCCGCGTGAAGAGAGTGCGACGACACCAATGAGCCAGCAGGGCGACGGCGCAAACGCTCGATTACTGTGCGCTGCATTACTACACGCGAGGCTATTGGTGGTACCCCAGCGAGTCACACACGCAGGGTTGTTGGGTTGAGGGTTTAGCTAAGGGGGGAAGGGGGGGGGGGGGCACAGAGAAGTCACACAAAAATACCGTTACTTCTCCATAGAACCCTTGGGGGAGTATTGTTTCAACCCACGGCTACCTAGGGGGGTGGTGGGGCAATTTGAAAACTTTGGAGAGGGGGAGCTATACTCTTTCGACTTTCGATTTTTCAGTTTCGAACGTAAAAAGTGGGTCAGAAAGAGCTGCAGCACAGATTTGATTTTCACCTCGACCCAAGGTCATAGGTCAATACACCGTATTTGCATACTGGAAATGAGTAAGCCTGCGCTCTTCGACGCCCTGGCGTGTGGCGGCAAACGGCCCTTAACGGCCATCGTGGCGAATTCTTGCCCAGATGTCACGGGTTTACAGTACAAATGGGAGTAGGCGATTCTTCTTTTAGACAGTGGTTTCTTTAGACAGTTGTTAGACTTCTTTAGTTACCGTAATTCCTCCAATGGTGCCCCAGTGGCACTGTACTTTCAAGCTGTCTTTAGCGGAGGAACTATTGGAGTTGTATTTCATACCTTGGGTGCTTAGTAGTCTGAAATGTGATTCACTAATGGGCTTACCGTACCGTGTAGCTGTGTACCTACACACCACTACTGTTTGATTTGTGTCCCTGGTGACAACGCAAATTGCTAGGTACTTCTTGCCCCCGGGGGGCACTATTCGAGAAGGGCACTATTGCAGGAATTACGCTATTCAACAACCCAAAAATTTATCATTTTTAAAATTCGTCACTTTCTTCTCTATCCCTCTCGGCGCGGAGTTGCGCCTCCAGGAGTTTCTGCGACTCCTCGAGCTGGGCCACCCTCTCGGTCAACTGCCGCACCCGCGCCGCAGCCGCCGACGCCGCTTCAGCGGCGTTCGCCTTGAGCCGCTCCTCCATCAGCGACTTGACGGCGCTTCGCAGCGCCATCGTTTTCGCACGCTCTTTCTGCAAGATTTGAAGAATTGAATTCACTTGAGAAATTGAGAATTTGAGACTTGAGGAACGCCCACCTCGATGGATCGGACCCCTTTCTCTAATCACAAAATAACAGGAGCACACCCAGAGGCGCCTAGGGAGTTGCAAACATTTTTTGCAGTGTATCTTTTTCAATGGAATTGGATTGGAGTCTTTCAAAAAAACGGGGTGTTTCAGAAAGCGAAACGTGTAATATGGAGGGAAGCAGTGAGTGCAATAGTCAAAATCTGAGTTTACCATTGCCGAGCTGTTTTCTGGGCTTCTAGCGTCAGTCATGTCAGCCTCAAACCCCATACGTGTAGATTGGTCCAAAAGCCAGGGGGGGGGGGGTGGCTGGGGGTTTCGAGGGGGGGGGGTCTAGAGCCATCCCGGCTAAAATGTCCGGGATCGGAAATTTTGGAGAGGGGGTGGTCGAAGTAGTCGATTTCGCACCAAAATAGCGCGTAAATTGGTGCTTTTTGCTCCAAAATGTGCCAAAACAACGCCTAAATCAGGGTGTACGCGTCAGCATACAACCCTAATATGTGACCACTTCTCAATGCGGGTTTTTGAATTTTCGATCGCCTATAACTTTTGATTGCCTGAAACGGATTTCGACGCGTTATGGCGCAAATGAACCGCCTTCTTCTGGGGCATCGAATGCGCCCTAACGCGTTCCCTTGCTTTACTGTAGGGGCTCAATACCTCCAAAAACGTTCCAATTTTATGGCTTTTTTTATTTTTCGTGTTCTCTTCCAGGTTTTTGGAGCGCCGCTCGCGAACGCCAGGACCTATCACAATGAAACTTGGTAAGTGGAGCCGTCTAGTAATGGGAATGTTGAATGCCAAAGGATTTGCGTGTACTTCGTATTGATCTCGAGATATTGCCGATTTTATCCAATTATCGATTGACTTTCTTGGAAATGGGCCACAAATTTTGTGCCCTATAGGCGCTTTAACGGTACATCGCAACGCTTCGTTGTAAAGGAGAAAGTTGGTCGCCATGACATGACTTGTGTTACTTTCAACAATTGGACCAAATTGGACGCACCAAAATACCTCCCCCATTGTATCGATAACGGAAATTGGCGATATTTCGGTGTGGTTAGGTCGGATGGCCAAAACATCAATAATAAAGTTGATCGCCCTTCGATGTAGAACATTTCATTACTTGAAGTCAACACGATCCGACGCACCAAAATATTTTCACTTCCGGGATAATCGATAAATATCGATATGGGTAGGTCCGATCACTTTGGCCAAAACACAAAAGTTGACCGCCTGCACGTGCAGATTATTTTGATTCTTTACACTGCTACGCTCCGACAAACCAATATGGCACTACAGATGTGCACGCACGCACGCACACCAACAAATGGGCTGCTTCGCAAGAAACTTGATGTGGGTAGGTCCGATCACTTTGGCAAAAACACAAAAGTTGACCGCCTAGTCATGGTGATCATTTCCATACTTTACATCACTATGCTCTGACGCAGCAATATAGCACAACTGCATGTGCATGCACGCATGTATGTCTGCTAGGCTGTTGGTACTTTGCTTTACTTCAATTTTTGCTTTGTTCGATTCAGTCACAGGTACATTGTGTGTGAACCTACGTCAGTGAACGTGCGTGTGCGTATGTGCGTGCGTGCGCGCGTGCGCGCGTGCGTGCGTGCGAGCGTGCGTGCAAGCGTGCGTGCGCGCATGCGCGCGTGCGTGCGTGCGTGCGAGCATGCGAGCGTGCGTTCGTGCGTGCGTGCATGCTTGCGTGCGTTGAATTACAGAAACCCCCTCATCTTTTGAAAAAACACTGTATTAAGGAAAAATTTGCAGGGGGCTGCAAAAAAGGAGAATATGTGACTCTCTATTGTTGAAGTCCAGTTTGAAAAGAAGTGGTATTACGGCATATACCCCCACTGATTTCTAGCCACTTCTGCATTGCAGCTGATCAACTCCACTTTGAACAAACCATGTATAAAATCCGAACCAAGCACAGCAACAAGTCACATATTCGGCGATTTTTGTGCGAGCCATCTCACTCAGCCAAGCCAAAACGCCGCAAACGTCCATCAACTCATATCTCATCTCTCTCAGACGTTGTCATTGCCCATTTCCATGGACCTGACACAGCTAAAGTTCCTGCAGAATCAATTGGTCCCCTGCTAAAATTTTGGCAATGTCGGTTGTTGATGATGTACAGTTGGTGATGTCGATGTGTAGGCGAGAGGCACATATACATACTACAATCCTGCTCCATTCCCTTCCGGCATTCCACCCAATGATGAACTGTTTGTAGTATAACATTTGTGTAGTGCCCTAATGCTTGCATGAGTGCTGTGTGCGTGCATGCGTGCGTGGTGCGTGCATGCGTGCGTGCGTGTGTCCGTGGCGTACGTGCGTGCGTACCAAGTGCGTGCGTGCATGCGTACGTGCGTGTGCATGGGGTTCCATGGGGCGTGTGCTAATTTCTCATACTCAATCTACATATGTAAATGTCAGTCAGTTCCAGTTGCTGCAATTTTCGCTGCACATTTCCTTCCATTGCAAGCGAACACAAAAATCGCCGAATATGTGACTTGTTGCTGTGTTTGGTTCGGATTTTATACATGGTTTGTTCAAAGTGGAGTTGATCAGCTGCAATGCAGAAGTGGCTAGAAATCAGATCAGTGGGGGTATATGCCGTAATACCACTTCTTTTCAAACTGGACTTCAACAATAGAGAGTCACATATTCTCCTTTTTTGCAGCCCCCTGCAAATTTTTC
>JASAMY010003256.1:0-10688 GCA_030248085.1 Paralinhomoeus sp. GSCO2_6 | reverse complement strand
TAGCGTGGGAAAGTTGGCGATTTCGTACGGGTTTGGATTCATCGCTCGCCAAAATGGCATTTAGACGCGCCAGACCTAAAAAAGAAAACAACAAGCCAAGAAGCATGTATAGCAAGAGCAACCGTGCTGGAAGCACAAATGCAAATGAGGGAGACGGTACTTTTGGTCCAAGGGTACACGGTAAAAGACAAACCAATTTCGGTCGATTTTGTTTTGCTCTTCTCTCAGGCAGTACAGACAAAATAGAGAGGACAGTACTGGTGCTGAATTTCGAGTGGGGAAGGGGAGGTTTGGGGGGATTCTCTCCCCAATACAGGCGCGGGGGTCATCAAAATTGGAAGAGGGCCGTCGTGTCGGATGATTTCCGTAGATACCTTGAGGGGCAGCCGAAAGTTGCCCAACATCGCCAGGACCTTGTTCGTCCAGGCGCCCGCACAGATCACCAGGGATTTGCACGTGTACGTGCGTCGTTCCGTGGTGACGACAACCCTTGCTCCCGGCGTTATTTTCTTCACCTGCTCCTCAGCGTGGATCACTCCTCCGCGTTCCACAAAGCCATCCTGGAAAACAGCAGGGGAAAATTTGCATACAGTAAATCCTCAAAAAGGCACCCTTCAATGATCAACCCCCCAATAAAGACCCAGTGTGGAAGCAAGTTGAAAAATGAACGCCCAAGTTCATTGGGGGATTTACGGTAGGGACACCTTACAATGTTGTGAATGATGCGCACGACGAAAATCAACTACGATAGGGGTTCATGAAAGTGATTGGTACACAGAAGGTACAACCGTACACGAAAGATACCTGCAAGAGCAGGGAATTGTACCAGCCTTGGAAATGCAATGCGTGGCCTTGCGTCAACTGTCAACCGTCAAGAGTGAACACAGCCAGAAACTAATTATCACGTTGAATAAACCATCATGCGAAGTCCTAAACGACAAGCATGCCTATTGCTTATGCACTGACCTGGAACGCCTTGAGGCAGCGGTTGGCGTAGAGCGCCCCACCCCTCTCGTCCAAAATGGCCCCGCAGTTCGAGTCGAATTTCAGTCCGGCGTATCTGGCGTTGACTTGCTCGGCGCTCAAGAGTGTGTATGGCACCTTCTTGGCGTCCATAACGAGCTGGCGTTCTCGCAGTTCGGCCAAGTCGTTGGTCGCGTACAGCGTGCCGCACTGACTAGACAACGACCCTTCGTTGTATACGGAGTTTTGGGAAAGGCGCACGCACGCACGCGCAAAGTCACCAATTACACCATATTTTGGCAAATCAATTTTCATAGGTTTCACGCGCCAAGGACAACGGACTTGAAGAGCTGACGGCCGCACTCCTTCTCCAGGTCGGCCCAGCCGGCGTAGGACATCTCGGCTAGCGGCACATACGCTGCCTGCCCCGTGAAGTACCGCGTGATGCGCGTGCCGCCGTGCGAGCTGCCGCGGGAGTGCGGCAACGAGAACTACACGAGCGCTGGAGTTTTTTTTTACGTGGTCTGTTTGACTTTTCCCATGCAGTCAGCGATGGTGTTCCTAGTGTGCGATATTGCTCTTGAATAATCCAACACCTTATACTTTTTATTTTGCATTTTCGGCACTTTTTTGCGCATAATAAATAATTACCGGTAAAATGAATTGATCATTCATATTCAAACTTCCAATTTTTTTTGTACCTGTTCCAACATGAGAACCTGACTACCGCCCAGTAAATTGGCCAGATGATAGGCGGTCGAGGAACCTTCAATGCCAGCGCCGACAACGATCGATTCAAAGTCTAAACGCGTCAACTGTGTTGCCGTACAAAATCTACTACCATAGGTTCAACCAACCCCTCAATTTTGCGGACCCTTCAATATCAGGGTGTACGCGGCAGCGTACAACCCTAATATGTGAGCACTTCCTCAATGCGGTTTGTTGAATTTTCAGTCGCTTATAACTCTTGATTGTCTGAACGGATTGTGGCGAATGATAGCTCAAAAGAACCGCCTTCTAGACCGGAATCGAATGAGCCGTCCCGCGTTTTGGTACTCGAACGCGTTAAGACAAATTGTACAAAAATGTTCCAAAAAAGTGGTGTTTTTTTTTTCATGTTCTGCACACACTTTTAGGGTCGCCGCTCTGGAACGCTACTGTTGATTGGGACGAAACTTGGCGTGAGCACGTAGTATATGATGGCAATTTTGTGCCCCTAGGTAAATTTATCTAGGTGCTTCGGATCTATAGTTATGGCCGATTTGGTCATTTTTCGAAACATAGTCGTTTTATTTTGGCCAAAACCCGACAAGAGTAAAAGTCGAAAAAAAGCCGAGTAAACCCCCAAATGTTTTTTGATTTTCGTGAACAGCTTTACAAAGAATGTCTGGGGCGCTTGCATGACATTTGAAATTCTAACCACATAATGAGATATTGGGTACCAAAATTTCGGCAAATCCGACCAAAAAAAGTTTGTGACCTATAGGCGCTTCAACCGTTCGTGACACCGCTGTGCTGTAATGGCAAAAGTTAATCGTACGGACTTGGAATAGGTTACTTTCGACAAATGGGAGCGCTCCGATGCCCGTGTCTCTGTCAGCGCTTTTCGAAAGGCCATTTTTTTAGGTGTTTTGTTCCAAAAGTTTGTTAGCTATAGACGCTTCAACCGTTCGTCGCAGAGCTGTGCTGTAATGATGAAAGTTACTCGACTGGACCTGGAATAGGTCACTTTCGACAATGGGAGCGCTCCGATTTCTATGTTTCGCAGCTCGACCCTCTTGGCGCACCCCCATTTTGGGCAAAATTTGGAACTATGATCGTGCATTATTTTTAATTTCCTGAACGAATTCTGGCGCGTGATAGCTCAAAAGAAGCGCATTCAAAGGGGGAATCGATTAAGTCATAACACGCTTCCATACGCTTGTGCATTACCGAGAAGTTTTTGGAGATGGCAGGACCCACTTTACATAACAAGCTTCTTGGTTCGTCGCCCACTCGCGCCTGCATCAATTGGACGGAAACCTCGCAGGCATCTATGCTCCACATCAAAAAATGAAATCGCCGGAGGGACTCTTGCTACATGCCAGCTATGGTTTACTGGGCACATTCTTCTTTTTACCATGTTCCCTAAATCAAGAGGTCGCTGGTTCGAATCCCAGTAACGCCTGCCTGTGCCTTTGCACGTGTCCCCTTCGGAAACCCATCAGCGTTGCTTTACTGCAGTGTCTCCAGTCCATTCCACATTTTTTGTCTCTTTTCTAGGTTCTTTTACCAGAATTTTGGTAATTTTTTGAGCTGGGAAAAATATTTATGGACGAATGCTCGCTACAGCCCCTGATACATGAAAATGACACATCTGCACACCCGCACGCACGCACGCGCGCGCACGCACGCACGTACGCACGCACGCACGCACGCACGCACACACGCACGCACGCACGCACGCACGCACGCACGCACGCACGCACGCACGCACGCACGCACGCACACACGCACGCACAATGTGTACAGTGGTACACGCTTTTCATAAGCTTTATGGTGCAACACTGAGCATGCGTCCGTTCTGGTCTGCTGCTGTGGGTTTGTATGTGTGTTTTTGATTAATCTTTCTTTTACGAAAAAACACTGTATTAAGGAAAATTTTGCAGGTGGCTGCAAAAAAAAGAGAATATGTGACGCTCCTTTAGGCCCAGTTTGAAAAAAGGCGGTATTAAAAGTGCCACTTCATCAGATGATCAACTTCAGTTTGGACAAACCGTGTATAATCGAACCAAGCGCAGCAACACGTCACATATTCGGCGTTTGTTGTGCGAGCCATCGCACACAGCCACAACACTACCACTATCAATCCACCCTCACAAACTCTTTCATCTCTCTGACGATCTGCATCATTCATTAGGCATCGTATGGATGCACAGGGCACACAGCCAAAGATTCTGCATAAATAATTTCGCTACCCCTGCCCATCTTCAATTTTTAATATGTGGCTTGCCCTTACAGTAAGTGATATGCACCATCAATTCACGATCTTGAGTACCAAGTACATTGTATACCCCTACATTCAATCTTTGATTCTCGTTCATCTTTGTTCCGCTTCTGTTAGCCTGTGCCTATGGACGGACGGAACTGCCATCTGTAGACGTCCAGTCAAGGACAAGGCCCGCTCTCGTCTCTGAGTCCAAGGAATGAAAGGCCTCGGTCCTCATGCAGCCTGGACTGCCTTTCCAGTGATCCAAGCGAGCACAACAAACGCCGAATATGTGACGTGTTGCTGCGCTTGGTTCGATTATACACGGTTTGTCCAAACTGAAGTTGATCATCTGATGAAGTGGCTACTTTTAATACCGCGTTTTTTCAAACTGGGCCTAAAGGAGCGTCACATATTCTCTTTTTTTTGCAGCCACCTGCAAAATTTTCCTTAATTCCCTTCCCTTATGGGGAAGGGGAGGGGATAAATTGGCCCTCTAGTGGAAGACAGGGCTCCCCACACTCAAAGTGGAGTGGAGGGGGAGAATATCATGAGTGGTAAAATTGTGCACCAAAATAGTGCAAATTGTGCACTGAAGCAGGTACATGGTTCCTACTTGGTAGAGAGGCAGAGGTACCTATAATTGGCACTATCAAAAACACTCACGTTCATCAGTTTAGACAGGTTGAAACACAAACGGCATAGAACAGTTCTGAGGGGTTGGGAAGGGGAGATTTTCGACTGCGGGACTTCCTCCCCAGTTACAGGTATGCTTCGAAATGGTATTGTCGCAACCTTTTTTACAACAACCCTTTTACAACAACAACAACAACCAATTGGAGCAATACCGCTGCGACGGATTTTGTCCTGACTTGTAGCGCTGTCTATGTTCGTATTGCTGCCCCGATTATACAATAACACTGATTGCTCCATTTTCGGTTGAATAGACGACAAAATGTGACAATTGAGTAAAAGAAATTAGAGAGCCATTAAACGAAGTGCAACAACTAATAAAAAAAACTAAAGAAAACAATTATACAAGAATCTAAAAAAAAACAACTAAAATCTAAACTGAATAAAAACTGCACGATAGCTACTACTTAGGCTTTTCACTTTTTGTTTCAACTCACCCGTGGCGGCGGCCATAGTTGGTAGTTGAAGGGGTTCTCTACGGAATTCGTGTCAACATCGGCAAAATTCCGACATCGGCAAAATTCGAAGCGAGAAAAGAGCTCGGCACCCAGCAAGCCTTCAGAGCGGCTAGACTGCTCTTATCTATCCCAGCGGCAGCTGACGCACACACGAACGCGCACACGTTCGCGCGAACGCACTAATACCCTGGCGTTACCAGAGCGGTGTGGTGTGGGTGGCTATCCCCCTCCCTGTCCGCCTGGCCTCCAGGCAAGCGGAGCCAGCTACCGATCTGGCTGCTGGACCGTGGGCTCAAAATTGCCACGGCGGGAGGGGGCTAGCCCCTAACGGCGCACACACACACCTATCGCTCTTCATCGAGCTCCCATAAAGCTACTACGCTTTCTGTTTAACAGGTCCATGTGGGCAGGGGCCTTGCCCCGAGGACAGTGCCGCGGAACAGGTTTGATGGTGACCCGGTCCGTAGTGCGTCTAGTCTACTGCGTGAGGTCCTAGACCCCTGCGTCCTGCTCTCAGAGTACGTACTGACTCAGCAGCGCGTTTCTCGGGAATACGTATCAGACCGCAAGGTCTTGCTTCTACTCGTTTGAGCCTCCAGTAGAGAGAAGGTCCACTGGAGAGGTCGTGATGGAGGTGGCCTGGTGGTCTCCGCTTGGGCCCGCGGACGCCTTGGCCTGAGGCCGTTGCCGCTGGAGGTTCAGTGGAGGACGTCCTGGTCGCCTTCACCACCGCCCTAGCCGTGGGATACCTGATCAAATACCTAACACTAGGTACTAGTTCAGCCTAGCCACCTAGTCAATTTAAACCGCCGGACGGCGCGTCACTCCTGTTAGCCGTTCCTGTCGAACGGCAATTTCCCTACCAGGTGGTCCTAAAGGCCAGCCTGCTCCGAACACCACCCAACGGCAGGTCTCGTACCTCCTCCTGTGGGGTGGAACAATTTCTGTTTACGGCTGTTAGAGAGTATATAGCGCCCAAGCGCGGACGCTCTCTGCTCCGGCGTCGGCGGCCTCTGTCGTCGCCGTCAGAGCCGGCCCGAGAAAAGAAGAAAAGAAGAAGAAGTGGGTGGCTAGTTTGGGATTGGGCGTTGGCATGGCAGTGTAGTGTAACAAATGTGCAACGATTGAGTCGCATCAAGTGTAACCACACTCACTAGCGGATCCAGGATTTTCTGAAAGGAGAGGGGCAAGGTCAAAACTTTGTAGCGCAATCGGTTCCGTCCTTGGTATTTTGGTGCGTTTTACTGTACGATATTTATATATTCGAACAAGGCGACGCGTTCGCGTTTATGGTTATTAGATTTACATACGCGTCGCGCTGTGCTTCGCGAGCGTCGCTTTGCAGTCACTCGTCAGTCTTGTAGTTTTGTTTTTGGCCTTTAGGAGTTTACCCCTCTCTTCTCCCTTCCCTCTCTCTCTTCTCCTCGCAGTGTGGCTGTGGCGTAGTCCGCAAGGCGTTGGATTCCTGACCGCGAGGTCGGGGGTTCGATTCCTTGCCGGGCAAGACCACGGCTACCCCCTTGGGCAAGGGAAACCACAGCTCCGGTTTCTGGCTGTACCGTGGCTTCGGCCAAAAATCAGTGCCAGGTGCGGGCCCACCTTGCCTCGCGGCAGAACAACGCCCACTGTTATATAGACGGCGCCGACAGTGGCGTAGCCAGGATTTGGTCTCGGGAGGGGGTACAGATTTCCAACTTTTCAACAGGGTCCTCCCTGTTGCGCCGCAGGAAAATTTTTGAGATTTTGGGCTACTTTCGAGCATTTTGAACCAATTTTGGGCTATTTTCGAGAAATTTTAACCTATCTTGGGCCACTCTTGAGCAATTTCAACCAATTTTGAGCTACTTTCAAGCATTTTTAACCTCACAAGCGAGCTAAACTGCTTTTTCTCTCTCTTCTTTCGCCCGGGCATTTTTGCAACAGGGTGGACCCTGTTGCATTTTTTGGGCTTCACACAATCTCGGGGAGGGGTATACCTCCCCTACCCCCTCCCTTGGCTACGCTACTGGGCGCCGCCCTGTGATCTTGTGATCCAGTTTACGGCCATTGTGCTGTGTCGGCGGTGGTTGTCGTCAAAATAAAGTTTTTAAAGTTTAAAGCAGTACGACTGCCAGTGATCCCCGTCCGTCTCTCTGCTCGCTTGTGCCCAACGGTTGGAATCCAAGAAGAGACGTGTGCTTTCGAGAGAGAAGCGTCTTTGTCGCCTCGCCACGTCCGAAACGCTTGAGCCAGGAACCTGCTCCTGCGCTCGAGGCAGTGAGCTGCAGCCCCCACACGAGTAGGCGGTCTCAGAGACCTGCTCTCCTCGTCTCCCCTCCATCTCAAGACACCATCTTCGTAACAACTTTGCATAAATTTCTATTGGAGAGCTATATTTCGCACGTTTGGCACCGCACCATTCCAATTTAAACCTAACATTGCAAAATTTCGTTGCATTATTTGGATCATACTGTAGAAAAGGCCATATGTCGCAAAAACTTCCATTTTTTTATCTTTGTACAAAAAAGTTGCGTGGTTTAAACAGTTCGTAGCCGTCCATGGGCGCCTCATCGAGAGCTTTTATGAAATCCGTCACATGCGAGTTTCGTTCCAGTATTGAACGCACTACACGTGAATTATCGCGAAACTTCACCAAAATTTCAATTTTTTTTTTAGAATTTTTGCACAATAAACCTTGTGTTTCAAAAAGTTCGTAGCCTGTCACTGGCGGATTCAGGATTTTCTGACAGAGAGGGGAGAAGGTCAATTTTTCACCGCACAAGCTACACTACTATGGAATCGACAAAAATATCGAGATTTTTAGCTCCCTGACAAATCGAACGTGAGTTGGAAGAGAACCACAGCGCCGCAGGCAAAAATGGTGCGCTTTTGAGTGCCTTAATCCAAGGAAAACGCAAAAATTTGCCCATTTCCCCCTGTGCTCGACCTTCTTTCGCAGAGCTCTCCCCCTCCTTCCCCCTCCAATCTGAACTGACAGGAGGGGAGACCCCCTCTCCCTCCCCCGTCTGGATCCGCTAGTGCTGCCAATGTTCAGCGACGCGGCCGCCGCCTGCGCTCGCCATCCTCTCTACTTTGCTTTCCCTCCTTTCTTCAATGAGCTCTGCGCGCCAACAACACGGCCCCGCATGCAAAGCTTCCGACAATGTCCGAAAAAAAAAGATAAAACGTGTGTAGACTCGATCCCAAAAGACATAAAGCACGGCCACAGCTTTCAGCAACGCAAAGAGCTCGGCGTCGAGTCGATATCACCATTAGCTGTTATCTTTCACGCAAGACGAAAGCGCCGCCAGCAGCCTAAAACTCCAGTTCCTTGAAGCATTTGCGTCCAGGGGCAGCAGCAGTCGGTGAATGGAATCGAGTTCACATCGCGCAAGTCTTCGTGTTGCACGTTGGTACCAGTAATTACACTTGACGGGTAAACGGCCATGCCGGTCCTCTTCAGCACTTTCAAGGGGGCGCGCGACGCTGGCCACTCGACGCTCTCCACCTCGCCGACGTTGAACGCCGACGCCGGTGCGAAGTCGTACACTCGGAGGGTGCGCAGATGCTCGGCTGCAGCGACGAAGGCGCCGTAGGAGGCGTGCCAGTCCGCAGGGAGGGCGCTGAGCGAGATGACGAGGTCGCTGTGCAGATGGCGCAGGTTGGGCGCAGCTCGAGGGAAGCTGGCGAGCAGCTCGTAGGGCGAGTCTTCTGGCACGGGCAAGCTGGCCGGGAAGAGCAGGAGATGGTCCAGGCCTAGTCTCGTCAGTGCCGGCAGCCGGCCGCAGTCCAAGGCTCTGGCCGGTCCAAGGCGGTTGTCGGTCGCGAGCAGAGCGCGGTCCCAGCTCTGCAGGTAGAGGCTTTTGTAGGAGAGGTGGACGAGACTCGGCAAGTTCGAGTAGGCGAGCCACGACGTCAAGTCAATGCGATGTTCGTGCCCTGAGACGAGGAGGCAGTCCACGCTTTGTAGTCCCCGCTGCGGCGGCTGCAGTCCGGTCAGCAGAGTGGTGAGGCCGTCTATTTCGCCACCATGCAGCAGGCGCAGAAAGCGGAGTCGGTCGCTAAACGTGAGAAATTGCTGACATCTCGATGCACAAGAATCGACCAGAAAATCCCGAATTAACCCACAACTTCTTAAAATCCCTACCCCCCCCCCCTCCCCGATTTTTTTTGAAGGACGTAACCTAGTAACGTAGGATGTTACGTAACCAGTTCAGGGCGTCTCTGAGGAAAGGCCCGAGCGTCTCGAGTAGTACCGACTCGAACGGCCAGCCAATCCACGCGCCCGCCTGCAATGTCAGGGGCTGTCAGTTGGCTGGTGGAACAAAGGAAAGGCGTCGGTCGCACGTCGAACATGAAGGCGCTGAGCCGCGACACGGGCCCCAGACAGTGGCGGGAGAGCTTCCTCAGGAACTCTTCCACGGCTTCCGTATTCACGCGAGTCGGTCCATCGTTGGGCTCTCGGGCAAAGCGGCTGCCGCAGACGCTCCGAACGCCTGCGGTCGTCAACAGTTCCACTTCCTGTGGCGCCTGTCCTGTCGGTGCGCGAGGAGGATCGCGGGCTCGACGACACGACGAACCGACCAGCTGGTCCACAGTCACGACCATCTCGGCGACGTCCTCGGCGAGCCAGCGACCGTCGGCGGGGAACAAGTCGAACGCGAAGACGGCCGACGTCTCTCGGAGCGTCGCGATCTCTTTCAGCGACAAATTAGCCAAGACGCTCGCTAAAGCCGGTCGAGCTAGGCGCTCCATCTTTAGACCTCTTTACAACTGCAATTCCTGATTACTCCATACTACTTGTTTTACTTGTACAATAAGTACTTACGAGGCAATAATGCCGTTTTCTATAACAACGTGGACTTAGTAGTGTTACTCGCGTACGCTAAGCACATCCGTCCGGCTAGTACACATCCGCAGGCGAAAAATGATCAATATGGAATTTGCGTCTAAAATATGGAAAAGAGCGTTTTAAAATTGCGTCATTTTCAAAGTGTACAATAAAGCCACAATTTTTTTTCGCATTTTTACAAATAGCTGATTCTTTTCGACATCGCTTTTGCTTGAGCTGAAGCTTGGTCTGCAGCCTGTCCAAACTGATTGCAATCGTAGTGCACTATACATGTGCATACATATATAACTGGAATCGTGTCATCACCATCACAGATACACTGTAATATAAACATGTAAATGGTCTCAGCACAGCTCTGCAATATAAGTTTTTAAAATCTGCAGGTACAACCGTAGGCAAAAGATGCCTGCAAGGGCAGTGAATTGTACCATCCTTGAAAATGGTAATGCGTGGTGGCCTTGCGTCAACTGTCAACCGTCAAGAGTGAACAAAAACCAGAAACAAATTATCACGTCCAATAAATCGTCATGCGAAGTCCTGAACGACAAGCATGCCTATTGCCTATGCACTGACCTGGAACACCTTGAGGCAGCGGTTGGCGTAGAGCGCCCCACCCCTCTCGTCCAAAATGGCCCCGCAGTTCGAGTCGAATTTCAGTCCGGCGTAGCGAGTGTTGACTTGCTCGGCGCTCAAGAGTGTGTATGGCACCTTCTTGGCGTCCATAACGAGCTGGCGTTCTCGCAGTTCGGCCAAGTCGTTGGTCGCGTACAGCGTG
>JASAMY010002137.1:0-10230 GCA_030248085.1 Paralinhomoeus sp. GSCO2_6 | reverse complement strand
GNTGTTGTCGATTTGACAGCCATGCCTTANGCCAATTCACTGTACGCTCCCCTAAGCCATAACATTGTAATTTTTTGAGCTGCGGTCACTGCATCACTACTGGAGGATGCGTAAGATGAAGCTAGTCCCTGCAGACATGCCTGATATGGCCAAGACACACATGAATGCAACTGGTCAAGAGATGCAGGATATCATAAAGGACTACACTGTGGATGATGACCTCAGAGTCAAACTGTTTCATGATGCTCTTGCTCGCTACTCAGTGGCAAAGGACACTGTGAAGAAGCCAAAGCCAGTGCTAGTGAAGCAGGTGGAGACATTGGCGGATATACCATGGAAGCATGTCTTGGATGGAATTCCATACACAAAGCAGCGTACTGCCAACTCTCTCATGGACTTTCTACAGTCTAAGAGAGACAAGATTAAGTTCAATGAAGGTGGTGAACTGTTGGATAGCAATGGCCATCCAATCTCTGGTTCAAGCATTGGGCGACTGTTCCACCATGCAGTACGAGACTATGTTAGAGAGAATCCAGTTGGTTGGGATGAGTTTGAGGCAATGCTCATGCAGAACCATGTTCCAGAGATGGCTCTTGGCAACAGATTCAAGTTTGCTGTGCGTGAAGAGCCTCACACTCCTACATCACTACATAGACCCAAGCCACCTCGAACGCCAAAGAAGGCGAACAAGAAGAGCCCCCAAGTGGGCTCAGGACGACCCTTGATAGTGAAGAAGAGTGCCAAGCATCCAATCAAGGAGACATTGCGATTCGAATCTCTATATAAGTGACCTCTCTGTGACAAGCGCTGTTGCATTATGAATCGTGTGCTGAAAAAACTCTACTTGACACCTGGTTCCCCTGCCTACTTTGCTGGCGTAAACACATTGTATAGAGAAGCAAAGAAGGTCAACCCACACATCAAGCAAAAGGATGTGATTGACTACCTTCAGTCTGTCAGCACCTACACAAAACACAAACCTTCACTAAGAAGGTTCAAGAGGAATCGAATGGTATCACTTGGCATTGGATATGACTACCAGCTAGACCTCATTGACTACTCCAAGCTTTCAAGGCACAACTCTGGTTTCAAATACATCCTGTGCTGCATTGACATCTTCTCAAAGTTTGCATGGGCTGAAGCTATAAAGAACAAGATGCCAACTAGTGTACTACAAGCCTTTAAACGAATGTTGAAGAAACAAGGCAAACCTGCACGGATTATGACCGATCGTGGCAATGAGTTCAAAGGCCAGTTTGCCAAGTGGGTCAAGGATAACGACATTGTTCACATTTGGGCACCTGATCCAGACATCAAGGCTGCAGTTGTGGAGCGGTTCCAGCGCACTATCAAGAACAAGATTTCAAGGCACTTTACTCACAACAACACAAAACGTTACATCACTGTGCTGAACAAGATCATTGAAGGGTACAACAAGACCTATCATCGATCGATCAAGATGGAGCCATTCAATGTCAACATCGACAATGAGCCAATGGTTAGAGCTACACTGTACAGCACTCCTCTACCTGACAGTCCAAAGTTCCAGTACAAAGTTGGAGATGCTGTTCGCGTCATCAAAGAGAAGTCAAAGCTAGGAAAGGGCTACTCAAGGCAGTTCACCGATGAAGTGTTTCTGATCTCAACACGCCTAGAGCATCGACGCCCAGCCACTTACCGCATCGAAGCGTTGGATGGGGAAGCAATTGAAGGGGTGTACTATGAACCAGAACTGTCAAAGGTGAAGATTAGTAGGTGATAAGAGTATATAAGTGCCAGCCAAGTGTTGACAGCTGCAATGGACTCCAACTCAGATAGCAGTAGTAGGCACTGGCCATTGTGTGGATCCAAATTTCCAAAGTCGGAGATTGTGTTCTTTTCCCAAGTGATTGCAGTCTACTTGCTGATCATTGCTGCACTGGTGAATGTGTCGCTTCGTGATGGTGACAAAAACATCTGGTGGTCAGTGCTGAGCGCCTGCATTGGATACATTCTGCCCTCACCAAACCTAAAGAAATGAGTGAGTTCTACATTACAGTCCCAAGCAACACGGTTGAAGAGAAAGCAATCTCAGTGTTCACATGCAAGTTGGCTGAAACTGTGGACTTGGGACCTGGAGAATGGGTTGTTGCACTGAGTGAGTTGATCTACCCAGTCAGCTATGTTACCCACAAAGGATGTGCCCTAGAAGTCACCATGGAAGACTACATACCAAAAAGCGTGAAAACCCTCTTCAGACCCAATCCTGAAAAGAGAATCAGAATTCCTGTTGGATCGCACTATCTAGAACGTATTCCAGAGGTGAAGACAATCTATCGACTTGAGGACAACCATTACACCAGTGCAAATGAGATTGTCAACAGACTCATGAATGAGTTCAAGAAGATGAATGATGTAAAACGCCAGTATACATGGGGGTTTGAGAAAGCTGCTGAGGATGCAACCCTTCTATGGGACAGACAGGAGGAATCGCTCAAGCTTACCTATGATCCTGGATCGAACCGAGTCAACCTGCTCATACAGGAGCCTGTGCACCATGTGAGGATGACCAAAACACTTGCCTACAGTCTGGGCTTTACTGAGCCTGTGTTGAAGAAGGGAGCTCTGCATCGTGCACAACTGCCACCTGACCCAAAAGGTGGAAAACACGTCTTCTTTGTGTACTGCAACCTCGTCTACCCTTCATTGGTTGGAAACACTCGTGCACAGCTGCTCAAGGTCGTTGCACCCAAAGGAGAATATGCCTCTATTGCCATCGCCGAGTTCCCACAGCTGCAATACATGCCAGTTGCACTCAAGCGATTCCATGAGATTGAGATCTCTATAACTGGCACCGATGGAGAGCCAATCAACTTTGCATTTGGAACCATCTACTGCAAGTTGCACTTTCGAAGAAAGCGGTTGTGATTAGTATATAAGCACCCATCCCAGTGATTCATTGTGACAATGTATTCTCTGGATGTGTTGCGTTTGAATGAGTTTAACGATCCTGTTGATAAGCTAAACACCCGAGCGACGCTCTACATCTTCCTCTTTATCATTGGTTTGGCTGTTTCCAAGCAGCTAAGCCCAATACACTGCATCACACCCCCATGGGGAGATGAGTTGGCTGCAGATCCCAAGACTTGGGCTGACTATGTTGAGTCAATGTGCTTTGTTAATGGAACATACGCATTCAACACATACGAGCCAAGATTGGATCGACCAATCAACTGGTACCAGTGGATTCCCTTGATTCTCTTTCTTCACTGCATAGCACTTCTCATACCCAACTGGATATGGCACATCTGCCTCACATACTGTGGTATCAAGGATCCAGCCAAAGCAGAGAGACTACCAGATTCACTTGTCTACTGCTACCTGACAGTCAAGTTCCTCTATTTGGGTGTGATTCTTCTGTTCTATGGTGCAACCACATACATGCTAAATGGCAAGTATGGATGGTTTGCCTGGATGAATGGCCTCTTTCCATTGAAGGTCTACTGCAACTTTACATCCAAGCATATGGGTACGATTGGCAACCAGTATTGGGTAGAGTGTATCCTGCCTGGCAATGTGCTGTATGAAAAGGCATACCTATTCCTGTGGTACTGGCATGCTGTTCTGGCATTGGCTACGGTTGCTAGTGTGGTCTACTGGTGTATGCACCTGTGGAGTGGTGGGAATAGAGCATTGCACCTCCAACTGACAAGGCTCAACTATGGAAAGAAGATGGATGCAACAGTATAAATGGGTGACTCACCAATCATTAGCATCATCATGGACTTCAATGAGCTTGTTGCGTTAATCAATGTCAAGTCCTACCGTTGGATTCCTGGGTTGAGGGCAGCAATCATTAAACGTTATGAGAAGCTGGATCTACCAAGACCACCACTGCCGACACACTTTACAGAGGAACAAGTGGGTGGAGGGCAAGACATCCATCCATTCACTATTCAAGACAAGGGATGCACAAAATCAACCAAGTTTCACACAGATTGCTACAAGTTTGGGCTAGCAATTGACGACACCGATTTCAATCCCACTCGTGATCTACCAGTTGCGCTAGAGGCATTACTAAACACTGCGGCGACACACTCATCACCTACAGCACAGATTGGAGTCACTATTGCACATCCAGGAATGAACAAGGAAGCGTTGGTACCCTTCATGGCCAAGGAAAGACTCTCTGTGGAGCGACTGGTCAACCAAATGAACATGCTTATGCAGTCAAATAGGATCGTTGATCTTGATGGCCTTGATGTCAACGTAACCACGATTGACTTGCCTCGACGTGCACAGTAATTCTTGTCAGATCATTCAGTTGTGTGCGCCAACACCCCACATAGAGGCAACAACATCACATACGTATTCACACACACACACACACACACACACACACACACACACACACACACACACACAAACAAAGCACACAAACACACACACACACACACACACACACACACACACACACACCACGATCACTAGACTTCAACTACAGTTGTTAGATAGCATAAGGCTGAACACCCACACACGCACACCCACACACACCAAGCACACCACAATCACTATGACTTCAACTCGTTGTGTTAGCATAAGCCTGGCTGAGGAGGAGGCGCTGCGCGGGCAGCCTCCCCCTCCCCCTCTTTCCCCTCACAAGTGGAGGGGAAGGGGGGCTTTACTATGGGAATTAACCTAACACAATACAAAAAGTAAAATCACACCGGGGGTTACACAAGCAACAAAAAAAACAAGCGCTCCGCAAACCAAACAATAACTATACTGATCGTATAGTAAGTTTAACTGGCATACTAAAAAAAAAACAAACCCGCCAAAACCACCCCCTCCCCAACCTCCCACACAAGGCCATCCCACCCCAGCCGAACACAACATCACAACACTCACAATTATCCGACAGCATCCTCACTAACGCGTCCAATAGGGAAAAGTCAAGACTGAACAACTCATAGAAAAAGCGCCACACACACAAACGCACCATAAGAGATATGATTGTCCTTATCCGTAAAAGAGACTAGCAAGCAAAAAGTTTAAAAACACCCGGCGGCCTGCGACCAACCTCTAAAATTCCAGCGAGTTAAAAAAAACAGCTGTTGTGTACACATTTTGGAAAAACAAACATAAAGTGTTTTGTTGTGATGTGTGGTGTGTGTGTGTGTGTGAATACGTATGTGATGTTGTTGCCTCTATGTGGGGTGTTGGCGCACACAACTGAATGATCTGACAAGAATTACTGTGCACGTCGAGGCAAGTCAATCGTGGTTACGTTGACATCAAGGCCATCAAGATCACGATCTTTGACTGCATAAGCATGTTCTTGGTTACAGGCTCCACGGTTTTGGTAAGGGTACCAACGCTTCTTGTTCTCTGGTGTCAAATTCATCTGTGCTGTGTGTTTCCTTTTTATGCCTCTACCAACTGGTAGTCAGTATTGAATCGTGTGTTTCTACATTGTGCTCTGTTAAACTTGTTGTTGTGCATCCTTGTCTTGAAAGTGAATGTGTGTCTTTACCACTTCTTGTAATGTTGGTGTCTTGTAGTCTTCTCTATTATGTTGCTCTAATCATAGGGCATTGTTAATGAAAGCTCTGAATCCATTGATGCTATGTGGTGAGTCATTTTCTGTTGCTTTTCTTTCTGTTGAGCTTGTCATTGGAGGGCTGCTCTATTCCCACTCCAAGGTGCATACACAGTAGACCCCTAGCAACGTAGCCAATGCCAGAAGCATGCAGTACCACAGGAATAGGTATGCCTTTTCATACAGCACTTGCCAGGCAGGATACACTCTCATTGGTTCCTTACTTGTTGGTGTAGTAGTAGACCTTCATAAAGAGGCCATTCTTCCAGGCAAACCATCCATACTTGCCATTTAGCATGTATGTGGTTGCACCATAGAACAGAAGAATCACACCCAAATAGAGGAACTTGACTGTCAGGTAGCAGTAGACAAGTGAATCTGGTAGTCTCTCTGCTTTGGCTGGATCCTTGATACCACAGTATGTGAGGCAGATGTGCCATATCCAGTTGGGTATGAGAAGTGCTATGCAGTGAAGAAAGAGAATCAAGGGAATCCACTGGTACCAGTTGATTGGGCGATCCAATCTTGGCTCGTATGTGTTGAATGCGTATGTTCCATTAACAAAGCACATTGACTCAACATAGTCAGCCCAAGTCTTGGGATCTGTAGCCAACTCATCTCCCCATGGGGGTGTGATGCAGTGTATTGGGCTTAGCTGCTTGGAAACAGCCAAACCAATGATAAAGAGGAAGATGTAGAGCGTCGCTCGGGTGTTTAGCTTATCAACAGGATCGTTAAACTCATTCAAACGCAACACATCCAGAGAATACATTGTCACAATGAATCACTGGGATGGGTGCTTATATACTAATCACAACCGCTTTCTTCGAAAGTGCAACTTGCAGTAGATGGTTCCAAATGCAAAGTTGATTGGCTCTCCATCGGTGCCAGTTATAGAGATCTCAATCTCATGGAATCGCTTGAGTGCAACTGGCATGTATTGCAGCTGTGGGAACTCGGCGATGGCAATAGAGGCATATTCTCCTTTGGGTGCAACGACCTTGAGCAGCTGTGCACGAGTGTTTCCAACCAATGAAGGGTAGACGAGGTTGCAGTACACAAAGAAGACGTGTTTTCCACCTTTTGGGTCAGGTGGCAGTTGTGCACGATGCAGAGCTCCCTTCTTCAACACAGGCTCAGTAAAGCCCAGACTGTAGGCAAGTGTTTTGGTCATCCTCACATGGTGCACAGGCTCCTGTATGAGCAGGTTGACTCGGTTCGATCCAGGATCATAGGTAAGCTTGAGCGATTCCTCCTGTCTGTCCCATAGAAGGGTTGCATCCTCAGCAGCTTTCTCAAACCCCCATGTATACTGGCGTTTTACATCATTCATCTTCTTGAACTCATTCATGAGTCTGTTGACAATCTCATTTGCACTGGTGTAATGGTTGTCCTCAAGTCGATAGATTGTCTTCACCTCTGGAATACGTTCTAGATAGTGCGAGCCAACTGGAATTCTGATTCTCTTTTCAGGATTGGGTCTGAAGAGGGTTTTCACGCTTTTTGGTATGTAGTCTTCCATGGTGACTTCTAGGGCACATCCTTTGTGGGTAACATAGCTGACTGGGTAGATCAACTCACTCAGTGCAACAACCCATTCTCCAGGTCCCAAGTCCACAGTTTCAGCCAACTTGCATGTGAACACTGAGATTGCTTTCTCTTCAACCGTGTTGCTTGGGACTGTAATGTAGAACTCACTCATTTCTTTAGGTTTGGTGAGGGCAGAATGTATCCAATGCAGGCGCTCAGCACTGACCACCAGATGTTTTTGTCACCATCACGAAGCGACACATTCACCAGTGCAGCAATGATCAGCAAGTAGACTGCAATCACTTGGGAAAAGAACACAATCTCCGACTTTGGAAATTTGGATCCACACAATGGCCAGTGCCTACTACTGCTATCTGAGTTGGAGTCCATTGCAGCTGTCAACACTTGGCTGGCACTTATATACTCTTATCACCTACTAATCTTCACCTTTGACAGTTCTGGTTCATAGTACACCCCTTCAATTGCTTCCCCATCCAACGCTTCGATGCGGTAAGTGGCTGGGCGTCGATGCTCTAGGCGTGTTGAGATCAGAAACACTTCATCGGTGAACTGCCTTGAGTAGCCCTTTCCTAGCTTTGACTTCTCTTTGATGACGCGAACAGCATCTCCAACTTTGTACTGGAACTTTGGACTGTCAGGTAGAGGAGTGCTGTACAGTGTAGCTCTAACCATTGGCTCATTGTCGATGTTGACATTGAATGGCTCCATCTTGATCGATCGATGATAGGTCTTGTTGTACCCTTCAATGATCTTGTTCAGCACAGTGATGTAACGTTTTGTGTTGTTGTGAGTAAAGTGCCTTGAAATCTTGTTCTTGATAGTGCGCTGGAACCGCTCCACAACTGCAGCCTTGATGTCTGGATCAGGTGCCCAAATGTGAACAATGTCGTTATCCTTGACCCACTTGGCAAACTGGCCTTTGAACTCATTGCCACGATCGGTCATAATCCGTGCAGGTTTGCCTTGTTTCTTCAACATTCGTTTAAAGGCTTGTAGTACACTAGTTGGCATCTTGTTCTTTATAGCTTCAGCCCATGCAAACTTTGAGAAGATGTCAATGCAGCACAGGATGTATTTGAAACCAGAGTTGTGCCTTGAAAGCTTGGAGTAGTCAATGAGGTCTAGCTGGTAGTCATATCCAATGCCAAGTGATACCATTCGATTCCTCTTGAACCTTCTTAGTGAAGGTTTGTGTTTTGTGTAGGTGCTGACAGACTGAAGGTAGTCAATCACATCCTTTTGCTTGATGTGTGGGTTGACCTTCTTTGCTTCTCTATACAATGTGTTTACGCCAGCAAAGTAGGCAGGGGAACCAGGTGTCAAGTAGAGTTTTTTCAGCACACGATTCATAATGCAACAGCGCTTGTCACAGAGAGGTCACTTATATAGAGATTCGAATCGCAATGTCTCCTTGATTGGATGCTTGGCACTCTTCTTCACTATCAAGGGTCGTCCTGAGCCCACTTGGGGGCTCTTCTTGTTCGCCTTCTTTGGCGTTCGAGGTGGCTTGGGTCTATGTAGTGATGTAGGAGTGTGAGGCTCTTCACGCACAGCAAACTTGAATCTGTTGCCAAGAGCCATCTCTGGAACATGGTTCTGCATGAGCATTGCCTCAAACTCATCCCAACCAACTGGATTCTCTCTAACATAGTCTCGTACTGCATGGTGGAACAGTCGCCCAATGCTTGAACCAGAGATTGGATGGCCATTGCTATCCAACAGTTCACCACCTTCATTGAACTTAATCTTGTCTCTCTTAGACTGTAGAAAGTCCATGAGAGAGTTGGCAGTACGCTGCTTTGTGTATGGAATTCCATCCAAGACATGCTTCCATGGTATATCCGCCAATGTCTCCACCTGCTTCACTAGCACTGGCTTTGGCTTCTTCACAGTGTCCTTTGCCACTGAGTAGCGAGCAAGAGCATCATGAAACAGTTTGACTCTGAGGTCATCATCCACAGTGTAGTCCTTTATGATATCCTGCATCTCTTGACCAGTTGCATTCATGTGTGTCTTGGCCATATCAGGCATGTCTGCAGGGACTAGCTTCATCTTACGCATCCTCCAGTAGTGATGCAGTGACCGCAGCAACTGTTGGCAGTAACGCCGCGTACCCGCAACACAATGCAAGAACCAGTATTTGAGCCCCACCTTGTTTATGCTATCTTGCAAAGATTGCCTTCCAAGTTCTCGTTTGGTTCGGATGGCATTCCTCAAACCTTTCTCAAAAACCTGGCGCTTGTTTTGGCTGACCCACTATCCCGCCTGTTCCGATTTTCGTTTGCTGCGGGCGAAATACCTAATGATTGGCTCTGCGCTAATGTAACACCTGTTTTCAAAAAGGGAAGCAAATCTAAGCCAGTTAACTATCGTCCGATTAGTATCACGAGCACCGTGTGCAGAGTCATGGAGAAAATGTTGAAACACCATCTATCAAACTTTCTTCACACTGAGCAGCTGATTACCACCAAGCAGCACGGGTTTCTCTCTATGCACAGTACTGTAACTCAGCTATTGGAATGCATGAACGATTGAACGCAAGACCTCGATGTTGGTGAACCTGTTGACGTCGCTTATCTTGACATCGCGAAAGCCTTTGATACCGTGAGCCATCCCAAACTGCTCAAAAAATTACAATGTTATGGCTTAGGGGAGCGTACAGTGAATTGGCTTAAGGCATGGCTGTCAAATCGACAACAACGCGTGCGGCTCAACGATACGTACTCCGAGTACTCCCCTGTGTTAAGTGGTGTGCCCCAAGGCAGCGTCTTGGGTCCAACGCTCTTTCTGCTATACGTCAATGACATCCCTGATACAGTGACGCAAGCTAATCTCAAGTTGTTTGCAGACGATTGCCAGCTCTATTTCCGATGCAAAAGTTTTGATGCGCGTCAGTCACTTCAAAATGCGCTGAATTCCGTCTATCAGTGGGCCGCAGACAATCAGTTGCAGTTAGCTGTTCAGAAGTGCAATATTCTCCACTTGGGAATACGGAGCAATCCAAAAGCAGACTACTCCCTTGGTAATGAGCATCTGGAAGCGGTCCCATATGTACGTGATCGTAGGGGTTATCATGAGCAAAGATCTACGCTTCACCGAAC
>JASAMY010003601.1:0-10694 GCA_030248085.1 Paralinhomoeus sp. GSCO2_6 | reverse complement strand
TTCTTCGTTACAATTCAGGTATATTACTAACGAGGAGATGAAGCTTTGGGAGTCTAGCGCAACCGCACAACAATTCGGAGCACATCACCACGCATACATTTCGCTTAATTTTCAGATTCAAATTTACCTTCATGACTTCGTCTGCCTTCAGGTTGCTTGAACAAAAAGTTTCTACACCATTCGCTGTGCCGGCTCTGTGGAGGCCTGGGCTCCAATTTCCCGCTAGAATCCGATCACAAACGCAACTGACAAGCATGCAACGGGCGCCGCTAGCGCGCCGTCCGTTGGTTTGAACAGATGCCAGCAAATCGCTCTCGCATCGCATGTGTGTACAGTGTTAGTATACACCAATGTATCAACATAGAGCACAACACGCTCTGTACGAGCGATGACTGACATTAGTTCCAAGAGGACTACGAATTACATCAACAAATTCCTGGAATAGTAATCTCATGCTCGACAACGACACAAACAGTACGACAAATGCTGAGAGGACGCCATGATGTCCACTTTTATAGCATTAAGAGGCGTTCCACAGAATTTCCAGGTATCTGATGCACGCAAAAAAATAGATTTTGCTAAAATCGATTTTAGGGGGTCCAGATGAATGTCCCATTGGTGGTGGGAACGCTCGTTTCGACCATCGACCTTCACCTGCTCCAAAAAGAGCTCCCTAAGTGAGACCACTGAAATGCCAAAAATTGACCAAAAAATGGGACTTGGTTGTTTTGGGCCGCCTCCCTCGAGGGTGGTGTGCCTAGGAGGGTGGCTGGTAGGTGGCACCACTAAGTTAACAACTCTACTAGGACACCCCAAGTTGGCACCTCTACTGCACCCCTCCTAGCTTATGTTGCGATGCTTCCAAAAAAGGGTGCGCTAATTTTGCAAAAATGGCCATAAGTGCTGTGCCACCAAATATTTTTTGCCCAAAATTTCCCAGCATCGGGAGAACCCTGGGGCACTCTACTCTGAAATTTATAGAATCTAAAGCCCTGGCGTTCGGCAGTTATAAGCTGAAATTTTCAAATTTCGCGTTTTTTGGCGCGATTTTTTGCCCTTTTGTCATTGTCTTTCACGCAAATTGGCCCTCCCCTTCACGATTTGTTGTGTTACACAAGCCCACATACATGGCTGACAATGCGCCGAACTTGAGCTGCACAGCTCTCAAACGTAATAAGTGCAAATCTCTCAAACGAACTTGTGTTGGCGGTTTTGCTCTGTTGTGGATGCCCTGAGACCAACCCAATGCTATGTATGGCGTCACGCACGGTGCTTCAGTAGCAACGCACCGTTTGGCAGAAACCAGCCACTATCAAATCCAGACAGTTTAGAAGCTCAACTACAGATTAACATGGCAGTGGTTGGCTATTGGCGCCACCGTTCAAAGGACATACTCCACCATGCAGTGGTTTGTGGTGGGCCTAGCTTGGTAAACGTTTGATGGTGTTCTAAAGTAGGTCTAATGGGTTAGATCAGTCAGAATCTGTGCATCTGTGTGTCCGAATCTGTCAAACTATGCGTTGCTAGTAAAGTACCATGACCCCATACATAGGTACATAGCATTGGGTTGGTCACAGGGCATCCACAACACAGCAAAACCGCCAACACAAGTTTGTTTGAGAGATTTGCACCTATGACGTTTGAGAGCTGTGCAGCTCAAGTTCGGCGCATTGTCAGCCATGTATGCGGGCTTGTGTAACACAACAAATCGTGAAGGGGAGGGCCAATTTGCGTGAAAGACAATGACAAAAGGGCAAAAAATCGCGCCAAAAAACGCGAAATTTGAAAATTTCAGCATATAACTGCCGAACGCCAGCGCTTTAGATTCTATAAATTTGAGAGTAGAGTGCCCCAAGGGTTCTCCCATGCTGGTAAATTTTGGGCAAAATATTTGGTGGCACAGCACTTATGGCCATTTTTGCAAAATTAGCGCACCCTTTTTTGGAGCATTGTAACATAAGCTAGGAGGGGTGCAGAGAGGTGCCAACTTGGGGTGTACTAGTAGAGTTGTTAACTTAGTGGTGCCACCTACCAGCCACCCTCCTAGGCACACCACCCTCGAGGGGAGGCGGCCCAAAACAACCAAGTCCCATTTTTTGGTCAATTTTTGGCATTTCAGTGGTCTCACTTAGGAGACCCCTCCGGAGCAGGTGAAGGTCGATGGTCGAAACGAGCGTTCCCACCACCAATGGGACATTCATCTGGACCCCCTAAAATCGATTTTAGCAAAATCTATTTTTTTGCGTGCATCAGATACCTGGAAATTCTGTGGAGCGCCTCTTATGTAAACCCCGAATGCGTCCTCTAAAAGTACTGATGTCTGCTGTGCTGTTCTTATGACAATCTTTGTGTTGGTACCGACCCAGGCTCAACTCTTTATGATTTTATAGTTCAGAAGGACGGAAATTCCCGTCACTCAGAGATACTACATAAATCAGCATTGAAGGCTGCCGATATTTCTGCAATACTGTACTGTCTAGCCCAATATGGAGAAGTGTGCAACAAGGACCACATGGTACAGTGGACGAGATATCGAAAAAAGATTGTGTATGTGTATGTATATACACATACGATTTTTTTGTGTTTTGTGTATGTGTATTTTTTGTGTATATACGTGTATTTTTTGGTTTGTGTATGTGTATTTTTTTGTGTATACCGTGGGTGCAAAACATTCGTAAATGTTCGTAAGCAACAGCAGATTTGAATCACCAGGGAATCCGTGAATCCTCCCGTAGAGCCCAAGGTCGCTATACCTAGGTAGCTAAACCTGCCATTTCCTTGAGCTGGACGAACTGTGGAGAGGTGCAATATGAGTCATAGCCTCAGTGCTACCTTGTAGTCGTTTTAATTAACATTACGAGCAATTGCACTCAGTAGGGTGGCTACATTCCTTCATCACGCTAAACTTCTCTTCGAAAACATATGCAGGATGACAATTGCTTCCAGTGGCTGATGATTGAGGTGCTGGGAGCAGGTAGTGAGCGCGCATAGGTGTGTTCTCAAGGGAAGTGTACGCGCATATTTGCATTACCTTTACCGCCACCCTCAAGACGGAAGAGGAAAATAGACACAAGTTGGAGTATTAGAAGTTAGAATAGTAATTAGTTAGTTAAGCTTAGTTAGTTAGTTAGTTTTCAGTTAGATAGTTTTTAGGAGGGCAGTCCATATTCACGCACGCACGTACACCCGCGCGCGCGCGCGCGCGCACGCACGCACGCACGCACGCACGCACGCACGCGATGACGCTGCAATGGCTATTGGGAATGACGATGATGCTGTTGCGTGGTTTCGGCACTCGGCAGACGTGCGTCCTCTGAGAAGCTGTGCAAGACCATAGTGGAAAAAAAACAGAAGAACAAACAGAGAGTTGTGAGAGAACGAGGAGTGATTAAATTGGTGAGAATGTCGGAGCAATAACCCTGCGAAAACGCGAAAAGTATGCAGTGGCAGGAATCGAACCTACGACCCTCAGAGAGGGTGCCTGGCTTGCCGGGCGAGCGACTTAACCAACTCAGTCACACTGCTGCGAGTTCGCTATCGGGAATTGCTCCTTACATATATATAGGGAGGTCCTCGTTAGAAGCGTGTTCCTGCACGCATTTTTTTCCTCACTCCTCGTTCTCTCACAACTCTCTATTACGCATTTCTCAAGGCTAGGGAGCTTGAGACTCAACACCTCTCATTGTAATTACCGCTGCTAGGTCTGCAGATTCGCGACCACAGCAATCACAGCCGCCTGTTTGGGGCTAAAAAAGCGTGCAGGAACACGCTTCTAACGAGGACCTCCCTATATAAGAAGCAATTCCCGGTTGCGAACTCGCAGCAGTGTGGCTGAGTTGGTTAAGGCGCTGGCCCGGCAAGCCAGGCACCCTCTCTGAGGGTCGCAGGTTCGATTCCTGCCGCTGCATACTTTTCGCGTTTTCGCAGGGTTATTGCTCCGACATTCTCAGAACAAACAAACAATGAACAAATGAACATACAGTCAATTGTGTAAATAAAATCTGCAATCGGCACGATCGAGTCGGCTCGCGGCCGGCTCGATCCCCCTTATAAGATCGTGCCGCTGCGAGCCGCATGTTGAAGGATAGGCCTGCCATCCCACCCACTCCTCAGCCACTACGAGCCGCGCTCGCGCCGCAGTAGTGCGTAGATTGCAGAGTGGGCGGCGGCGCCTTGTCCATTCTCCCACGCCCACCGCCTCCCTCCCTCCCAACTGCTGGCCGCTACGACGGCTCGGTCCTGCAACGCACGTTGTGTGTGTTGCATGGTGAACGGAAGACACTGCGTGTATGGGTCTTCAGTCCAGCAGAGAACGCCGCCGCCCACTCTGCAATCTACGCACTCCCGCGGCGCGAGCGCGGCTCGTAGTGGCTGAGTGGGTGGGATGGCAGGCCTATCCTTCAACATGCGGCCCGCAGCGGCACGATCTTATAAGGGGGATCGAGCCGGCCGCGAGCCGACTCGAAAGTCGATTTTATTTACAAAATTGACTGTAGGTAGATTTACGGTAGAGTAGTTGCGCAAAGCCTCGCAAATATTATGCAGGCACCTCTCAAAATTGCCATAAAAATACAGTAGAAATACACAAACTGTAAAATACACAAACTTTGTGTATTCCATCATGTTTGTGTATGTATATGTATATTGGATTTTGCTTGTGTATGTATATGTGTATGTGTATATACGTATAAAATACACAAAAAAATACACAACATTTTTTTGTGTATGTATATACTCGTCCACCCTACCACATGGTGCATCACGTTTGTTAAGAAACGCTGGTTCTTGCTTGTTGAAGACAACGATTTCTTCTCGAACAGCAGCACATTCACGCGTACTAAATCGCACACACGTCCGCCGTGTGGCTTACTTATGTAGCTGGGAAACACTGTTGTCTTGTCGAATCGAATACGCGTCCGTCGGCTTGTGACCACTGGCGGATCCAGAAAAAAATTTCGGAGGGGGGAAGAATTTTGCAGAAGGGAGGACCCTGTTGAACTTTTTGGATGTTCGGCCATTTTGGCAGTGATTTGGACACCTAATCGGTCCATTTTCGATAATTAACGAATATAAACGGCGCCGCAGGCGAAAATTTTGCTGTTTTCGACCACCTGCAAGCAATTTTATGCTGAAAACTAGGCCCACTAGGCGCGTTTCTTCTCCCACCGCCTATCCCTTTCCCCCTTTTCCCCCCTAGATTTCCGATTTCGGGAGGGGGAATTCCCCCTTTCCCCCACCCCTGGATCCGCCAGTGCTTGTGACGATTAGCCGCAGGGCCGATGCTGCATAGTCCACCCCGCGTCGGTTCCGTCCTTCGATGCCGCGGGAGCAGACGGGACGGGCCCGTAAGCGACTCCCGTCCAGGCTGCGGCCACTCTGCCGCTTCCCCACCTCCATTTGGAGAGGCGGCGGCAGCAGCGACGGCGGGGCTGGCACGCGCGGATTGTCTGTCAGGGGACCCGCGGGCCATGTGGCGGCCAGCCCGCTGTCCGCCGCAGCAAGTTCGCCTTTTTCGGGGGTGGCGGCGGGTAATCGCGGCCCCGCCGCCCGAAAACCCGCTGGCGGGTGGGAGCGGCGGCCAACCCGCCAGCCGCCCACTCCCTTCCTCTCAGCAGTGCGTGAAGCGGGGGCGGCGGCGGGTAATCGGAGTGCCACCGCCCGAAAACCCGCCGAACGTTTGTAGCGCCACAAGACCGTAACACAAGGCCATAAACTGTCGTCTTGAATCGCACGCAGCCGGATGAACTTTCGAAAACGCTAAGACAAGGGACTACCCTTTGAGGCGCGCTGTTTAGTGGGACACTGTATGGGAAGCTGTACCATTCTCTGCTACCATATTCAGACTATACAACTTTAGCCTAATAGCTTGCCCACACACGTAATACATTTGCGACCAACACGTGCAGCCCCTGCGCTTTGTTTACGTCGGATTTCGAGCCAGCTCGACTGCCGGCCATCTTCCCAACACATTTCAACGGTGAAAGCAAGCGTTGAAGTGTAGGCCAAGCGGCGGCGCCTCTGGGGCGACAACAGACGCGTGCAATACGTAACTGTATGTAGTCGAATTTTGACGCACTAAGTGCGCCGCCGTTCTGGCTCGGCTCCCGCGGTTTGTTTGAGTCGGATTTCGAGCCAGCTCGACTGCCTGCTATCTTCCCAACACATTTCAACGGTAAAAGCAAGCTTCGAAGCGTAGGCCAAGCGGCGGCGCCTCTGGGCGACAACAGACGCGTGCAATACGTAACTGTATGTAGTCGAATTTTGACGCACTAAGTGCTCCGCCGGGCTGGCACTGCTCCCGCGGTTTGTTTGAGTCGGATTTCGAGCCAGCTCGACTGCCTGCTATCTTCCCAACACATTTCAACGGTAAAAGCAAGCTTCGAAGCGTAGGCCAAGCGGCGGCGCCTCTGGGGCGACAACAGACGCGTGCAATACGTAACTGTATGTAGTCGAATTTTGACGCACTAAGTGCGCCGCCGTTCTGGCTCGGCTCCCGCGGTTTGTTTGAGTCGGATTTCGAGCCAGCTCGACTGCCTGCTATCTTCCCAACACATTTCAACGGTGAAAGCAAGCGTCGAAGTGTAGGACGAGCGGCGCCGCCTTTGAGGCGCCAACAGACGCGTGCAATCCGCAACTGTATGTAGTCGAATTTTGACGCACTAAATGCGCTGCCGTTCTGAGTCGACATCTGCGGTTCTTTTCAGTCGGATTTCGGGCCAGCTCGACTGCCTGCCATCCTTCCAACACATTTCAACGGTAAAAGCAAGCTTCGAAGCGTAGGCCAAACGGCGGCGCCTCTGGGGCGACAACAGACGCGTGCAATACGTAACTGTATGTAGTTGAATTTTGGTGCTATGCGCCGCTCTGAGTCGGCGCCTGCGGCTCTTTTCAGTCAGATTTTGCGCCAGCCGAACTGCCTGCCACCCTTCCAACACGAAGTCTCGACTGGAAGTCGACATCAGGCACGCACGCACGAATGGTCGCTCGCTCGCTCGCTCGCTCTCATGCACGCAGGCAGTCTGTGGTAAGTGAAGTGGGGTGCGTGCGTGCAAGTGCGCGTGTGAGAGGAATGACGCTCGCTCATTGCTGTACTAGAAGTCATTGCGAGAGCGCGAGAAAGCGGAGAACGCAGTCGTGGACGCCAGCGTAATCATCGTTCACAAGGGCTCCAAAGATGGCAGCCGCGCCACCTCTGGAGGCGACAAAGTTCTCAAATTGGGCGTCGCGGTCGAGCTGGTGCTCCGGTCGACCGTCGAGCGGGTCGCTGCCGACGCACGTCTCGTCCGCCAGACGGCTGCCAGACTCGGGCTGCTGACTCTCGTACAGCTCCACCATCTCGTCCACGCCCACGCACTCTGGCAGCGTGAAGTTGGCCCTATTGGCCAGCGCCTCCGCGCGAGCTCGACCTAAAAGCGGGCAGGCAATACACTCAAATACATCGGACATTGAAGTTCCAAGTATAATTGCACTTCCCCCGAACTAGCCAGCACCGATTCCCCCCCCCCCCCTCTAGGACCTTTAAATAGCCAGCTAAAAACGGAGAAATGAGCGACTTGACGTAGCACTAGAAAGGAAGCGCACGCACAAGCGGTTCTGCAGTGATTCCAGCTGGAGACCCACTGCTGGAGGCCGTGCTGGGCTAAGAGCAGGCCGACGCGCGAGAAGGCGAAGCGGCACGCGGGCTCGTCCGAAGAGACCCTGACATTCGACAGCTCGAGCTCGCGAAAGGCCGCCTTCAGAGGGTAGCCGACGCGCTGATTCACTTCCACCCAAAGTTTACGACATTTTTTGTATAATTTAGTTGGTGGCGTCGAGAGCGATATCGCTACGTTTGGAGCTGTTGGACGCCGCCGTGAAGTGAAGGCGCTGCATGGTTACATGGTTTTGTAAAATAATATATAATATTTTCTTACGTTTAATAAAAAAAAATAAATTTAGAAATAAAAAAAATATATATTAATTTATGACAACCGTGCGGCCTAGTAAGGCGCGATGGAAACTCAGCAGAATCGGCTCATCATGTGCCGGATGGAATCTGACGTCGCCGGGATTCGCGAGCGCGACTTGACTTCGCAGAACGTATCTCGGGCCTTTAACGTTAGTTTTTCATGATTATAACGAATCTATTTCATTGAATGAAAGTAGTTTGTAAATTTGCATTTTATTTTTGTAATGTTCGTTTAGCTGGTAGAGGAGACGGTGCGCCTGCGCTGTGAGGGCACGAACGAGATGGTGTTTGCCGACGCTCGGAGCTTCTTTTCCGTGCCTCCCGACATTCACGCCGTGATCGTGTCCGGCACTGGCGTCACACCGGCCGTAGTGGGCGAGCGCTACAGCAACGGTCTGCCCAAGCCAGGCGGGTACGCTTTGCTCTTCCAAAATTGGGTGTCAGTTGAAAGGCGCACACGTTGCAAGTTGTTTATGCTTTGGGCTTGTTCGGATTTAGACTTAGGCGTAGGCTTTGACAAACTGCCATGCGCTCGAAACACACAAAAACCAAAAAAAATCAAACCCTCTGTTGCAAAGTTTGAAATAGCAGGTATGCGCCTTTCAACGTGTGCGCCTTTTTAAGCGTAACCCTGTCTCTTCCACAATATGTGGTTGTGATTGAAAAGCGTCTGTTTGACAGCCCTCCGAACCCCCCTCCAATTCGGCCGCCGATGCGAGCTGCTGCTGCTGCGGCAGAAAGTCGGGCCGCGAAAAAGCGGCAGGTCAAAGTCGTCGCTGCCATCGGCAACGTTGACGAGAATTTCAAAGTCGAGCGATATGGGCGTGAGGTTCGTTGTATACCACGGAAATTGGGCTGTAGTTAAAAATGGAGCAGTGTGCACCACCAAAAAGGCACTTTGGTTTCCAATTTGTCAAAATAAGGTCTGAAGAGAAGAGTGTTATTTAGGTGTTTTGAGACTGACTGAAGAGGAGGCAAAACTCAACTTTACCCATTCTTTCAAAATTGTGGAGGGGTGTTTCCCGCAAATTATCCGGATGTATGGCCTGGGGGGGCATAGGTGTTGATTGGTCCAAAAGCCAGGGGGGGGGGGCTCTGGGGTTTTGAGGGGGTGTAGAGCCATCCCGGATAAAATGTCTGGGATCGACAATTTTGGAGGAGGGGTGGTCGAAGTGGAGGATTTTACACCATAATAACGTGTAAAATGGGTACTTTTTGGTCTAAAATGGTCCGAGGAGGGCTGAACCATAGGTGGGCTCAGGGGTGGTCTAGGGGGGGTTCACCTCCCCCCTGGCTATGGCCGGCCCGGTTTTTTGCGGGAGCGACCCCCCCCCCCCCCTGGCCATCGCCAAACAGGAGAACTTGCTGGAAACCCTCTCTCAATATTAAAAAAAATGGGCAAAGATGCGTGTTTTTGTTTCTTTTTCAGTGTAGTATGAACCAAAAACGCCTGAAAAGTGGTATTTAGACCTTATTTTGACCCATTTTAGACCAAAACGTACCCATTTTACACGTTATTATGGTGCAAAATCCTCCACTTAAACCACCCCTCCTCCAAAATTCTCGATCCCGGTCATTTTATCCGGGATGGCTCTGACCCCCCCCTCGAAACCCCCAGACACCCCCCCCTGGCTTTTGGACCAATCTACACCTATGGGCTGAACAGAGTGTGCATTCAATGTAGATCAGTCTCGATGTGGTGGACTCGCAAGAGGGGGGCGTGTGGCGAAAGCTCAACAAGCTGCTCAACGACCAGCTCAAGGAGCAGATGGGTGCGCAGCACGAAGAGTTCGTACTGTGCGATAAAGACGGCAAGTCGTTCGAACGACAGAATCCGGATTCGGTGGACGACGACGACTGGGACGGCTGTAATGAACTGGCTTTTGCTGTCCGTCCCGCAAAACATTAGTTCACTTTATAGACTGTCAGTTGCGGCGCTTTGTCAAGAACGGAAAGGTGATCCTGGCGCTGCCCAAGTCGGGTCTGGAGCTGCGTCAGCGATGGCTGACTGCCGAGCCAGACATTCGCAAGCACCGTCGGTCTTCGTCTACTGCTCGCGAGCAGCTCACCCAGTATGAAAAGCAGAAGAGCGCTGGTCAGTTCGAAGGTAGAAGTATACGTGCTCCCACCGTATGGAGCACTTCTGGGGGGGGTGGGGTGGTGGCCTCGCAAGGTGCGTACAACTCCTACGCGTTTGGGGGTGGGTTCCCTGGGAATTTTCGGCACTGGGAACAGATGCGTATTCGTCTGAGCAGCTTGATGAATTTGTACCTGACGTTGCAGGGGACGTGCTCGATGCACTCGACGAATCGTTCAAGTGTTCCGTCTGCTTGGGCGCCATGCAGGAGCCGGTACTGTGCGTGCGATGCAAGTCTCTGGTGGTCTGCTCCATTCACGTGGGCTTTGACGGCTTGAACGAGGCGCTCGTCTGCGCCTGTCCCAAGTGTCGGCACAAGTGGGTGAGGGAGAACGGCGAGCTAGCAGAGAACGAAGCCTACTACGTCGTCCGTGGAGTCGACGACGGGCTCAAGGTCGTGTCATTGTGCTGCATTTGTAATTAATGAACTGTCGTTGGCTCGCTTATTTGTAGGCGCTTCGACGCCACTCGACCTCGTCCACGCAGAGTTGAATTTGGTTCAACAAAATAGAGCTATTATTCATTTGTTGCACAACGTACGCGTCCATGGTTGGTATCGATTCATCGGCATCGCGAAAACTGCGGGGGGGGGGGGAGGGGGGTCAACGC